>CM046044.1:17708677-17796177 GCA_025215565.1 Flaveria ramosissima | reverse complement strand
ATTAATGCATGCATTCATTCATCATGTTCGTCTTTTATTATCTTCCACTTTACGTTACATAATACTTTCATTTCATTCATTAACATAACACGTAAAGCCACATGAAAGATAAACATTCATCAAAATCAGGAACATCAACATACATAGTCATCATCATCATACAGGGCAACATCATACATACATAACATACATCATGCATAAATATGCAACATCATCATCATCATGCCCAACATACCCTCTAAGATCTCAACAATCATCTTACATGAACTTACGGGAATTTCCATGTCAAAACTTACATCTGCACTTTCCCCAAAAGTCAGTAATTAAACAACACTTTCCCCGGGTACAACAGCCCTACTTGGGCGTATGGACACCCTTCAGTCGCATGGCTTCCATGTGACTGAACATCATGCGAATGGACCAATACGGAAGAACACCTATGCAGATGAACATCCAATCGTGCGAATGGACCTCATGCGGATGAACACCCAAGCGAATGAACACCCATGTGAATGACCTCATGTGGATGGACTCAATGCGGATGAGTCCTATGCGAATGGAACAAATGCGAATGGACCTCATACGGATGAAACTAATGCGGATGAGCACCTATGCGACTGGGCCCTCAGTCGCATGACTCCCTATGCGACTGGCCCCCAATCATACGAATGAATCCTCAATCGTGCGAATGAACCTCAATCGCACCTCAATCGGCCGTATGGCCTCCATTCGGTCGCCTAGCCCTAGCTGATGCAGAATACAGTTCACACCCGAACCCAATCTGCCATTTTCGGGCTCCAAGCTCTCATAAACCCATTCTAAGCTCAAATCAACCATCCTAGACCTTAGGAATGCATACCACAACATCATTCAAGCACACACAAGCCCGGAAACAACCTCCAAACGCATCACACACAAACACATACACACGAGTCAAACACACACATTCAAAAACAGGTTTTCTATGTGTTCCAGCCCTAAAATCGTGTGAAAACATGTAAAAGCGGGGTCCTAGAACTCACACAAACCACACCGAGAAGTAGATCTTCGATTGGACCCACTACACGACGATTTGGCACTCTTGAACCCACCCGAATCAACTTTTCTCCCTTTTTCTCTCTTCTTTCTCTCTATTGCTGAATTTTGGGTGTGGGGAGAGGGTAAGGGCTGCCCCTCTCATTTCAAATACCTCCACTCACCCAACTTTCTCTGGTTGGCGAGTTTGGGACTGGACTTTCTTTCTTCATTCATCGGCTTCATTAAATCGGGTGTTACATTATTATTATTATTATTATTATTATTATTATTATTATTATTATTATTATTATTATTATGATTGCTATTATGTAATAATTTACATTATAAATTTTCAATTAAAGAATTAAGGACAAATTAAAGCAATAAGCATAAGCACCCCATGAGTTTCGTTTTAGGCAACAATGATCCCTACAAGAATAACAACGTTAACTTTTAATTAACCAAAATTACATGATGTTACAGTCTCCCCAACTTAAAAGAATTTCGTCTCGAAATTAAGATTGAACTAAGAGAACAAATGCGGGTATTTCTTCTTCATATGGTCCTCACGCTCCTAAGTGAATTCAGCTCCACACTTATTCTCCCAACGAACCTTGACAATTGGAGTAGTTGTGGTTCTAGTTTTCTACATAATGCGATCCATAATTTCAACAGGTTTCTCAACAAAGTGCAATGACTCATCGATCTGGATGTCTTCCAATGGAACATGCAGACTCTCGTCGGCCAAACACTTTCTCAAATTTGAGACATGGAACACAGGATGAACTCCACTAAGGTCGGAAGGTAGTTCCAGTCTATAAGCCACTTTCCCAATCCTTTCCAAGATTTTGAAAGGTCCTACAAACCTTGGAGCCAGTTTGCCCTTCTTTTCAAAGCGAACAACACCTTTCCACGGTGAAACCTTAAGAAGAACCATGTCGCCAACTTGGAACTCCAACGGCTTACGACGCTTATCGGCATAATTCTTTTGTCGACTTCTTGCCACTTCAAGGTTCTTGCGGATTGTGGAGACTTTGTCGGTCGTTTCTTGTATAAGTTCAGGACCAGTGATGAAGTTTTCTCCAATGTCGGTCCAACAGATCAGTGAACGGCATTTACGACCATAAAGTGCTTCGAACGGTGCCATCTTGATACTTGAGTGATAACTGTTGTTATACGAAAATTCCGCTAACGGTAAATACGTATCCCAGTCGCCACCAAAGTCAAGGACACAAAGACGTAGCAGGTCCTCGAGGGTTTGAATTGTTCGTTCGGTTTGACCATTTGTTTGAGGATGGTAAGCCGTACTTAAATCCAATTGAGTACCCAAGAGTTCTTGCATAGACGACCAAAAGTGCGAAGTGAAACAAGCGTCTCGGTCGGATATAATGTGCAACGACACGCCATGACGACTCACAATTTCGTCAATGTAGATGCGAGCCAATCTTGAAACTTTGTATATGTCTCGTATTGGTATGAAATGTGTCGTTTTGGTCAAACGGTCAACAATCACCCATATACTATCATGAGCACGAGGAGTACGAGGTAACTTGGTTATTAAATCCATGGATATATGTTCCCATTTCCACATAGGGATTTCGGGTTGTTCAAGTAAACCACTCGGTCGTTGATGTTCAGCTTTGACTCTTGCACACGTGAGAAACTTGGAAACATAAGACGCTATATCTTTCTTCATCCCAGGCCACCAATATTGGCCATGCAGATCCATGTACATCTTATCGGAGGCAGGATGAATAGAATATCGGGTTTGATGAGCTTCGTTATAATGAAGTGTCGAAGGTTATCACGATTCGGGATCCAAAGTCGATTCAAAAAGTACCACATGCAGTTTGGTTTTGTCTCCAGTTGTGACCGAACGTTAAACACCAAATCTTCATCTTTCCCTTTGTCGGTTAACGCCGCTTGCTGAGCCTCGCGAATGCGTAACTCAAGATCATTATCAATCCTTATGTTTTGAAGCATGATAGTAGCCTTGTTGACATCCACATGAATCTCGTTATCAAATTCCCCTAACGTATCAAACCATTGCATTCGATCTGGATTCTTGAAGCGAGACAGTCTTGTTGTGGACCTTGTGACTCAGCGCGTCGGCTACAACATTCGCCTTTCCAGGGTGATAGCGAATGTCACAGTCGTAGTCGCTAATCAACTCAATCCAACGTCTTGTCTCATGTTGAGATCCTTTTGGTTGAACATGTGTTGGAGACTCTTATGATCGGTGTAGACTATGCATTGCGTCCCATAAAGATAGTGTCGCCAGATCTTCAAAGCGAAAACCAAAGCACCAAGTTCAAGATTGTGAGTTGTGTAGTTCACTTCATGAACCTTCAATTGCCTCGAAGCATATGCTATGACTTTGCCTCGTTGCATGAGAACACAACCAAGACCTTGATTAGAGGCATCACTGTATACGGTAAAGTCGTCGTTTCCATTGGGAAGTGTTAGAATAGGAGCATTACACAACTTGCGTTTTAATGTCTCGAAAGCCTCTTCTTGTCGGGTCCCCATTCAAAAAGTCGATTCTTTTGGGTTAGCCTCGTTAATGGTTTAGCAATCTTCGAAAAATTTGCTATGAACCTACGGTAATATCCCGCGAAGCCCATAAAAGAACGAACCTCAGTTGGGGTTGTAGGAACACACCAATTTTTCACAGCTTCTATTTTAGCAGGATCAACGTGAATTCCTTGGCTATTCACCACATGCCCTAAGAATTGAACTTTTTCTAGCTAGAACTCACACTTGGAAAACTTGGCGTATAATTGCTCCTTGTTTAAAAGTTCGAGAACTTGTCGCAAGTGCGTCTCGTGATCAATTTTCGTCTTGGAATAAATAAGAATGTCATCAATAAACACGATCACAAACTTATCCAAATACGGTTTACATACTCGATTCATGAGATCCATGAACACGGCAGGTGCATTGGTCAAGCCAAAAGGCATAACCATGAACTCGTAATGTCAATATCGAGTACGAAAAGCGGTCTTTGGAATGTCGTCATCGTGGACACGTAATTTATGATACCCAGAACGTAGATCGATCTTTGAGAATTGGGTTGCTCCTTGTAGTTGATCGAATAGATCATCGATTCGAGGAAGAGGGTATCGGTTTTTGATGGTAAGCTTGTTGAGTTCCCGGTAGTCAATGCACATACGGAATGAACCATCTTTCTTCTTCACGAACAGCACAGGTGCACCCCATGGTGAAGAACTAGGACGAATGAATCCCTTATCAGTCAACTCTTGCAGTTGACTAGCCAATTCTTGCATTTCAGACGGTGCAAGACGATAAGGTGATTTAGCCACAGGGTTTGCACCAGGGATTAAGTCAATTTTGAACTCAACTTCTCGCACGGGAGGTAATCCCTTAAGATCCTTGGGAAACACCTCGAAAAAATCTCGCACAACAGGAATATCTTTCAGTTCCTTACCCTTGGCTTTCGTATTAACTACATACGCCATGAAAGCTACGTAGTTCTTACTTAAGCACTTTCGGGCCTTGATGCAGGACATAAGTTTGAGTCCTTGGGATGATTTCTCCCCTAATTTCAAGGTATTACTCGATGGTAAGGGAATTCGAATGCACTTCTCGAAGCATAGAATTTCCGCGTGTTGCTTGGATAACCAATCCATACCGATAATAACATCAAAGCTTCCCAGTTGCATAGGAATAAGGTCGATGGAGAACTCGTGTTCGTTAAGACTCAAGGTATAATCGCGTATTACGACATCAACGACGATCGATTTTCCATCGGCAACTTCGACTGTAAAGGATCTTTCTAGATTAACACGCGGCTTAGAAAGCATAGGCTCGAACTCCAAAGACACGGGAATGAGGATAACAAAGGATAGTAATTTAAACCAGAATGAGCTAAGAGTTGTAAGGTACATGGAATGGTTCCATTTGGTAACGCATTACCATTTGGAAACGTTGACACGTCAAGGTGAATTGATCCATTTGCCTTAGAAACTTGTGTATGTCGACCATAGTTTATCACTCATCCCAGAAATCCCCAGGTAAGCATAACTAGTCCCGTAGGATTTATGCGAAATGCTTACCTTAGCCCGAAGGCCTTTTGCCAGGAAATCCAGAATACGGGTGTCTATGTGTCACACAATATTCCTTAGGTTCATGAAATCAAAACCTTGATGAGATTTGTATAGATTAGACATAAAGTCTAAAGATTCAAGCCATAAACAATAAGTATAGATCCCACGTGTCGTCAAGAATAAGATTAAGAGGTTTCATTCGTCGGGGAGAGTTAAAGAATCAAGAATAAGTCTAGGGGAGACAAGTAACAATGTTTAGGCATTTACAAGGCAATCCTATGCTAAGGCATCAAATTGCACATAAGGAGGCATAACATTATGTAGCATGCAAACAATATATTCTTACAAGATAGAAATATGATTCTATAAGGTTCATGCATAAACTATAGTATAGGTCACCATTTCTAATAACCTAAATTCCTATAGTTATGGGCTCTGATACCAATCTGTCACACCCCAACCTTGACGGCGGAAACGTCGAGATGTGAGGGTTAAGATCGTTCACAGCCACATAACGCTATTAATAAACCCAAATATAATAATTATAAGTTTCAAAAGTAACATTACAAGTATAGGTCTCAAATATGGAAATCGAAATAACATAAAATGTAAATAAACCAAGTCATTTCATTAATTTAACTAGGTCCAATCCTAGGTGTGAAAGAACTTCAAGATGACCATCAAACTTGCGCATTTCCTGAAACATGTTAAAAATAAAAGGTCAACATAAAGTTGGTGAGATTTCCATAGTTTTCAATACATAAGTATATAAAAGGTGGCAATTCATGTCATGAAATTAGTGAACAAAGTAACTAGGGATGTAAGACAGATGCACAATCAAACCTTGACAGTTTACAAGTTCTCACGTTTACAAGTTTATACGATTAGCTAAGTGTACTTGGATTAACCAAGCAGGCTTGTCAAGCCCATAGATCTATGACGTCGCCAGGCTAGCAATAGTTAATGATTGCACATATAATCGTCAATACATGGTAATTACAAAGATTAACTAATCACAACATATAAGTGAATTGCCAAAAGTTTACAAGAATCAAACGAATTTACAAGTGCAACGATTATAAGGTAACATGTTTCACCCCAAAGTGTGAAAATATGAAAAAGGGGTATAGAAATACTCACAAGGCAAATAAGTATAGAAAAGATGATTAATAAGAAATATTAAATAACGCTCCAACGCAAAACCTTCACAATGCACCTAAAAACATAAATATATTTACAAGGTTTAAGTTTAATAATAAAATTAACGTTTTAACACGAACTAGGGTTTCGGTAGGAATTTGGGGGTTATTTTTATAAGTAAAATTAGTGAACTATTATTTATATTTTGTTGGATAAAAGAAGGTACCATTTATAAAATTTTAAAGGAATTAAATCCTTTGTTAATAACTTACGTATTATAACATATATTTGAATACTATAATTATCATGATAAATCTTTAATCAAAGAAAACATAAGATTCAATAATAATTTAATAACTTAAATTATTATATAAATTCATTTTTATAACAATACTTAGTTATAAGTTTTATAATAAAATGTTAAAATGTTTTATAAGAATAAATTTACAGAAAATATTTTGTTGATTTTAAAAAGATTAGAAGTTTGTAAAAATCATTTTTATATTTAATAAATTTTTTCTAAAATATAATTAAGGCTAAAAAGCCTTTTTAAAAATAATAAGAGGGTGCTCGGGTTCGAACCCAGGACCTCTAGGTTTACAGGGCGAGTGGGTAACCAGTGAACCAAGGCCTTAGCCGCGGTTTAACTTGGTTCCCAAATCTTAAAAACATCAGTTACAAAACAACCCCAAATCGAATGAACCCTAGGTTGATTCGAAGCAAAATTGAAGATCAAATCGGTGTTGTTAATGATCTAAATCATGGGGCTTTCACTCCCCATGTTAAATCGAGTATGTTGGTGTGTTTGATTACCCGAATGATGATGGTATGATGATGAACACGACGTAGAAGCAGACCGCGACCAACTCGTGTTCAATTGATGTGCAGATGTTTGTGATAATCAGATTAAACTCGGGGGTAACTTCGGATGTTGTTCTAGACTCAAAGCCCCCTACCAATTTGAAGTCAAATTGTTCAGAGAGAGGATCTCGATCAAGTTGCAGACTCGCGATGAGAGGGGGAAGTGAATTCGATGTTTGTGTGTTTTCAGGTGAAATTAAGTGTAGTATTCGATTAAGGGTTGATAGATGCCCGTTTATGTTGAGTTTAATTGGACTATTATGATGTGTAAATGCTCGAACGGCTAGAGAGTTCAAGGCTACGGTTACCCTCTCGATTAAGCTTCGTAACCGGCGTTTAAATGTGTGTAATTGTTGTGTACGAGTTCGAAACGGTTCCCAGCAGTGATTAGCATCGATTAGCGCATCGGATTTGAGGGTTAAGTGCGGTTTTGGTAGTCGCCGGAGGTTGGCCGGAAGTTTGGCCGGAAATGCGTGGGTGGGCGGGGGGTTTGGTTTGAGTTTTATAAATTTACAGTTTTGGCCCACGTGGTTTAACAATTAACATTTTATGTATAAACTTTATAATTAAAGTTTTCAAATTTGCAATTAGGCCCCTTGGACTTAATCAAACTTTGAGTTTTACACAATTTAACTTTTTAACTTGTAAAACTTATTATATTATTATTATTATTATTATTATTGTTATTATTATTGTTATTATTATTGTTATTATTATTGTTATTATTATTGTTATTATTATTGTTATTATTATTATTGTTATTATTATTATTATTATTATTATTATTATTATTATTATTATTATTATTATTATTATTATTATTATTATTATTACTATTACTATTATTACTATTATTATTATTATTATTATTATTATTATTATTATTATTATTATTATTATTATTATTATTATTATTATTATTATTATTATTATTATTATTATTATTATTATTATTATTATTATTATTATTATTATTATTATTATTATTGCTATTATGTAATAATTTACATTATAAATTTTCAATTAAAGAATTAAGGACAAATTAAAGCAATAAGCATAAGCACCCCATGAGTTTCGTTTTAGGCAACAATGATCCCTACAAGAATAACAACGTTAACTTTTAATTAACCAAAATTACATGATGTTACATTTTGACCCTTTCTCTACGCAACCTTAATTTTGTTCACCTTTTTTTTATTTGTTTATCGATATGGAAAAGGTAATGGGAAAAGCTAAGTGTTAATCTTCATCTTCTCTATATTTTAACCTTTATGGCTTTATCTCTTTCTTCTGTGTCCCTGACTATTGTCTTCCTCACGCCTCGCAAAGCTATTGTCTTCCTTACACATCACAAAGCTATTGTCTTCCTCATTGTCTTCTTTCCTCACTTTTCTTGTTGGCAATTTAATACTAGGGTTTCTTTTTTACTAATTGGTATGTATATGGTCTGATTTATTGCTTTTATTATACATAGTGTTGTACTAGGATAACTATAGAATGAATAAGTGGCGATGAATAACACTAATATGTTCTCCTCAAGAATGAACAGTAATACAGTATGTCACTGATCGCTATGTAAGGCCCCGATCCCGGGACACTCACAGTTGGACCATCATCGCACATAAAGCATATAATTTCATTAACTTGAAGAAACATCGCAGCGGAAACATTAAAACAACATTCCATTTCATCATAAAAGCTTTTGCAAAATAATACATCGTTATCAAATTACAAAATACTTGTTGCATTACATCACAAAAGCGTTATAAATATGGATGCCATCCAAAATGAGCCGAGTAGCCGCCCCGTGCCATCCTCAGCAACCTTTACCTGCCAACTGAAAACACATAAAAGTCAGCGTTGCTGAGTGAGTTCTAGTTTTAACATAAAACATACTTTAGTTTCGTTTAAAACCGTTCTTTACTTTTGTATGTGGTCACACATCATACGTACACATAGATAATATCATTATTATCTTCATCATTTATTCGTTAACTTTCATTATTTACTTTCATTTGTACGTTCATCTTTACTTCTTTACATTCCGTCCAAAACCATGAACTTTATCCCACCGTCATGCGTAAAGCGGGTACTGGGCCGAGGTCTATCATAGACCCCCCGTCATGGCGCTCAGTGGCCTGACCACAGTACCTAGGGTAAGTTCAGGTGTACCATTGTCATGTGCTATACCCCACCATCATGCATAAAGCGGGTACTGGGTCGAGGTCTATCATAGACCCCCCGTCATGGCGCTCAGTGGCCTGACCACAATACCTAGGGTAAGCGACAAAGGTTCCATCTAATGGTCAATCCCAAAGGAAGACCCCGGTGTGCATCCTTCTGGGGTAGCTATCCCACACACCGTTTACCATCATTCATTCATTAATGCATGCATTCTTTCATTACGTTCCTCTTTTCATTATCTTCCGCTTTACGTTACATAATACTTTTCATTTCATTCATTAGTCATTCGACGTAAAACCATGGAAAATAATCATACCTAATAGGAACATAAACATACATCATCACCATACAGGGCATCATCATACATTCATAACATACACCATACATACCATCATACATCAGTCATACATCACATACACCATCACATAAGCATCAACCATACATCGTCATACATGCCCATCATAACATCTATGACCTCAAAAGTCAACTTACATAAACCCTCGGAAATTCTCCAAGTCAAAGCCTACATTTACCTTTTTTTCCCGAGAATCAGGTGATAAACTAAGTTCTTTCAGGCGCATGAACCCTATTTGGGCGTATGGGCACTATTCAGTCGCATGGCCATTCCAGGCGCATGAGGACACTTAGGCGTATGGACTCTCAGTCGCATAGCTTCCATGCGTATGACCTTCAGTCGCATGACTTCAGGCGCATGGGCTTCAGTCGCATGCCTTTCGGCCGTATGGCCTCCAGTCGCATGCCATTCGGTCTCATGGGTTCCAGTCGCATGAGCCCTAGCTGGTGCAGAATGCAACCCCCCTTCGACCCTAACTACAGATCTCGACCTCCAGCCCCTTTCTAACATGTTCTAGGCTAAAACCAACCATCCTAAGCCCTAGAAACACAACCACAACATTATTCAAGCATCACAAGCCCAACACGAGTCCCACCCGAGTCACACACATACACATATACATACATACGGGTTCCACACCCCAACACCAAAAACGATTTTTTCTATGTGTTCCAGCCCCAAATCAGTTAAAAACGTATAAAAGAGGGGTCCTAGAACTCACCTTAGCAGCCCCTTCGAGTAGAGCTTCACACAAACCCGCTTGCCTTCGACTTTTGCACTCGATTCTTCGAAACCCTAGCTTTTTCTCTTTCTCCCTTTCTCGCTCTCTTGAACCGAATGGAATGAGTATGGGAGAGGGAGAATGGGCTGCCATCCCCTTTACACCCACTCTTCCAAACTTTTCCCCTTTTTGGCAAGATTGGTCCCTCCACTTGGACTTGATTTCCTTTCTTCCTTTTTCTTTCTTCTTCTTCTTTCTTTGACTTTTAAAAAAATAACCGGGCGTTACAAGTCCACCCCCCTTATATAGGTTTCGTCCCCGAAACCTGTTATTCCTCGAACAATTGTGGGTAATGCTGTCTCATCTCTTCTTCAGTCTCCCACCTAGACTCCGATCCCTTTCTGTGCTTCTGCAGGATCGGGTTTGTCACTTAAACACTTGGATTTCTCTCAAACTCACTTATAGAACACTCAAATCAGATGAAGTAAAGTCTTTTACAAGAGTTGATAATAATATAATAAGTAGCAAGAACACACAAAAATAATTTTCAAGGCACTTGTATATATTACTTCTCAACTCAAGGTATTACAAAACTCTTGTTGATACATGTATGTCCCTAGATCAGGATATGAAATGTAATAGATCTTGTTTATCTGATTCTGATGTAATTTGGAAATGATGATTGATTGTTTGTGATTTGTAATGTCTAATATTTCATTAATGAGTCGATATTGAATTGGTTAATTAGGTTTGTGATTGTTTGAATGGTTACACATAATGTTATATTAATTAATACATTCAAACTTAACATAATGAAGTTCTCATGCGAATGGCCCATGCGAATGGACCACACGCATGAATAACTTCATACGATTGACTCAGTCGCACGACTGAACCAGGAGACTGGATCAGTCGTATGATTGACATAAGATTGGCTCAGTCGCAACGACTGAACACTCAGTCGTGCGGATGAATCAACCGCATGGTTCAATCGCACGACTGAACCATACTTATGGTCCAGTCGCCCGAATGAACAATACTAACCTATAAATACAACCCAATTCGTGAAAAACGTAAGCATTCATTCTATTTCGACTCCAGACGTACCCTAGCCGTCCAGAAGCCTCCCAATTCGTTCTCCAAGTTCACAGAACACATTAGATCGATTCCCAATCGATTTCTAACGTTAGATTCAATTCTTGATTGATTCTTCGTGTGTTCTCACTGATTGGATCGCCAATCAAATAGGATTCCGCACTATTTGATCTGGTTTACACACGCTAATCACTCGGTATTTCGTTCAAATACCAGGTCCTAACAAGTGGTATCAGAGCTTTGGCTCTTGATTACGTGTGATTCAATCAAGATTGATAAAAAGTTTGTGTTTTTGCACTAAAAACGCAATCTTTGGTGTCAAAAGTGATCTTGGACGTTCCCTGCTCATCAAAGTTTGGTTTCTACGGACTTAGGCGATTAGACCTTGCGAAATTTCGAATTTTTACGGCTAAAACACGTTTAACCTAGAAATTTCGCCAACAACAGCAGCTTCAGTCGCACGAGTGAGCCATTCGCACGACTGGACTCCATTCGCATTGCCCATACGCACGATTGGACCTAGTCGCATCTTCATTCGTACGATTGAACCATTCGTTCGCAGTGTTCATACGCACCAGCTTCATTCGCACGACTGAACCAATCGCTTAGTTCAGCCGCACGATTGAACCAGTCGCATAGTTCATACGCACGGATAGACCAATCGCATCCTTCAGTCGCACCAGTTGACAGTTTGTTTTAGTAGACTTAAAGTTATTCGACATGGAAGATCAAATGTCAGCCTTTACTGCTGGGAAGGACTCTAGGATCCAGAACCTGCTGTTGTGAGAGTGAGGTGGGTAATCATAATAAACCACCAAAGCTCTTAACGTTAGATGAGTTTCCCCACTGGAAACAACGTTTTGAGATCTACCTCAATGGAGTGGATCCAATCTGTGGGAAGCCATCGAGATTGGGTATAGTACACCGGTGGGAGCTGATGGAGTAAAGCTTACGTTAGGAGGGATGACAGACGCGCAGAAGGTTAAGTACAATGCAGAGAAGAGAGTTTATGCATTGATTACACAGTCTATCCCTAAAGACATTTTCCACCAGTACTCAGAAATAAGCAGTCCAAGAAACTATGGGATGAGCTGGAAAAGAGGTACGACGGGAATGCTTCGTTGAAAGGCAATCAAGGCTAAGGAGTTAAAGAAGGAATTCGATAACTTCTCATCGATGGGAAACGAGAGTTTGGACGATGTTATAGATAGATTCTACCATCTGATGAGTGAACTGCATACACATGGGTGGCTACTACCATGGAAGAAAAGTTACTAACTTTGCAGACGGATTGCCGGAAAAGTGGGCTTCATTCGTGTCTAACCTGAGACAGAATGAAATGCTGGCAAAGCTGGATATTAATGACTTCATTCTAAAGTTGCGAGAAGAAGCACTTAGGATGAAGTACAGAGCTCAGAAGTCTTCGTACACTCAAAATCCAGCTTTGTACAATGCCACGCCTCAAGCTAAGACATCTGGAGCACCTCTCCAGACTGCATTTGTGTCTAGCTCATCGGGTCCTTCACATGCTTCTCCTTCAGGATCAGACACGTCGGGGTCTTCTTGTACCCACTATATTGGATCTGAAGCAAATGCTACTAGACTGAAGACCGAGAACCTCGGTAATGTGACTGTGGAAGTAGCTCGAGAGCACATGGATCTTTTGGCTGCAGTGGTTCATTCTTATGATGGACTTGTTGCCGGGAAGATTGGAAACTGCCATCTGGCAGACGAGGACTACGAGCAGGTGGACGAAATGGAGCTTGAGAGGATGGACATAATGTGGGCCTTAGCTAGTGCTGTCCGGAGGGCGAAGAAGTTTGTTAAAAAGACCGGACAGAACTTGGTAGCTACTAAGGATACCACATTTGGCTTTGACAAGAGCAAAGTGACCTGCTTCAACTGTGGAGAGAAGGGGCACTTCAAGAGAGAATGTGTCAAGCCAAAGAAGACGGGTAACGGGAACCCATTCTCGCCTTCACTCGCCAAGACAAGCAAGCTACCAGTTCTACTTCATCAAGCAAGGATCCAAAAGCCTTGACTGCTCATGATGATGAAGGACAGGATTGGAGCTTTAGGTTTGTCTCTCCAGGGGAATCAAACATTGCAAGTGTAGAAGACATTGACGATGATTCCGCGAGTGAAGGAGATCTAGCAGTTGAGATAGCGATGTCAAATATTGAAGAGACAACTGCAACTGAGGTCAGCTACAAGCCTAAAGAGGAGACTACCACAGCAAAGACAGAAAAGACAGAATCACCAGAACCAGAGACATCTGATGCTGCGTTGATGGCTAACTCTTCTGAACCAACTCAGGTAAGTACCACTGACCAAATGTTTAATAATCATGCTTGTTCTGATTGTGATACTTTTAGAAATAGCATAGATGAAAAATTTGCTAGGTTATTAGATCATAATGATAACTTAGTAAAAGATTTGCAACTGTGCACTGAGGCTAATAGAGTATTAAAACAAAATGAGCATAGTTACAAAGAAAAGATAGACCTTTTGACTAAACAGCTTAGGGAAACCGAAGTAGTTGCATTTAACCAAGCTAATGACATTAGGTACTATCTAAACTCCCTAGAAGACACTAAGAAGCAAAAGGCAGTTCTAGAAGTAGAAGTAAACTCATTAAAACAGAAACTGCACAGTTGGACAAGTTCATCACACATTGTCCAACACTTAGTGAGAGAAAGAAACAACGGGGAGGGATTGGGTTATAAAGTGGTTCCACCACCACCTGAGACCTTGATGAACACTAAGACTAGACCAATAATAATAACCCCATCAAGGATCATGTGGTGTCTACTCCTCTTGTTAGTGATCCAGATTCCTCATGTTCATCTATTGAATCTGGAAACAAACAAAAGGAGGCCACTTCAAAGGCAAAGGGTAAAATGCCTTGTGTTAATCTGGAAAAAGGAATTTGAAAAGGTTAACTTAAAGTCAGGGTCAAACAGAGTCAAATCAGAACCTAAAAGACTTCTAATGTTAATCTTTCACATGTTTCAAGTCAAAAACCAGTTAACCAAAAAGAAAAAGATGTTAAACATGTTAAAACAGTTAACTTTGTTAAACAGAGAAAACATCAAAAGAACCAGAGTCAAAACCTAAATTGAGTGATGTTACTAGAGTGTCACACACATCTCCACAAAGAAAGTTTAATCATAAAGTTGATAGCAGGTCGTGCTACAACTGTGGAGAATGTGGACACATTGCTTCCTATTGTCCTTACTATCAGACACCTAGGAAGAAGATTGAACTTCAGGACTCAAAACCTAGGTCTTCTAAGAGGAGTTCTTTAACTCCACCTAGAAGAACTAGTGAACCTAAAGTTCAACCTGTTAGCCAGTCGACTGTTTATCACAAACAGGCCTTGCACAAATCTGGCTTATGGAAAGAGAAGTCATCCTCTGTGTCTGATAATGATGACAAGAAGGAACCTGAGCTACCCTCACCCTCTAAGGGTCAATGGGTGGAATTCATGATGTGTGATGCCTCTGGGAAACCCAAGCCAGTAAAGGCTTGGGTTCCTAACCTAAACTAATCCTTTACATTGTATGTGCAGGGTGTTCGCTACAGTGCTGAAACTAACACGTGGATTGTAGACAGCGGAGCATCCAGGCACATGACAGGAAACAGGGCTCTTTTATCAAACGTCAAGCAAATAAAAGGAGGGCATGTTTCGTTTGCTGGAAACAAGGGAGGCTATATCACAGCTCAGGGAGAAGTGGGGAATCAGAAAGTTAAGTTTGATAAGGTGAACTACGTTCAACAACTTCAAAACAACTTACTTTCTGTTTCCCAAATCTGTGATAAGGGATTTAAGGTCATCTTCGACAACAAGAAGTGTTACGTGCTAAAGAAAGACTACGTGATCCCAGAGGACCAAGTTCTGATGACTGCTTCAAGATATAAAGACCTTTATGTTTTGGATCTGTCAACAGCTGCTACAACGGATCATGAGGTTCAGTGCTTTCTATCTAAAGCTACTGAGAAGGATTCCATCTCCTGGCATAGGAGAATGGGACACATTAGTCAAAGGAAGATGAATCACTTGATTCAGAAGGATCTTGTGAGAGGAGTTAATGTCAAGAACTTCCAGCTTCCTGATTTTTGTGTAGCTTGCAAGAAAGGCAAACAGACGAAGAAGTCTCATAAGGAAAAGAAAGTTCATTCAATAGAACTTCCTCTTGAACTTCTTCACATGGATCTGTTTGGTCCAGTCAGTACAAAGAGCATTGCAGGCGACTTGTACTGTTTTGTGGTTACTGATGACTACTCAAGGTTCTCTTGGGTAATGTTTCTGAAGTCCAAATCAGAAACATTTGAGTCATTCAAGGAGTTAGTAACCACACTGGAATCTCTCTACAAGCTGAAGGTTAGACAAGTACGCTCAGACAACGGGACGGAATTCAAGAACCAGTGGATGGAGGCTTACTGCAAGGAAAGGGAATTGTGCATCAATTCACTTCTGCCTACACGCCTCAGATGAATGGCGTTGCTGAGAGAAAGAACAGAAGCTTGATAGAGACAGCACGGACTATGCTGGCAGACTCGAAACTGCCTATCCAATTCTGGAATGAGGCAGTGGCGAATGCATGTTATACACTGAATCGAGTTCTGATAGTCAAGCGCCACGGAAAGACATGTTACGAGCTACTACAAAGACGCAAACCGAATTTGGAGTATCTCGAACCATTTGGCGCGCCGTGCACACTTCTGAAGAAGACACAAGAAGGTAAATTCAGCGAGAAGGCGGATGAAGGAATCTTTCTAGGATACAACATACCGAACAGAGGGTTTACAACAACTCAACGGGTCTAGTAGAAGTGTGGTGTAATGTTGACGTTCAGAGATATACCACACCACCTACTGGCAAAGGACCCGCCTACTTTTTCGACTATGATGGATTCTTCAAGTCCTTCAACATCCCTCTCTCTCCTTCGGATGATGAGTTAGCTACTCGGATGATGTATGATATCTTGAATACACCATCTAGCTCACAGGGAGAATCATCTACTCAGTCAGGGGGAGTAGTCGATGACAGTGACTCCTCCTCTGAAGATGAAGCTGAAGAAGATGACCAGAACAGTCAGGAGGAACAGGTTCCAGTTCCTGAAAGTCCACAAGCATCTACCAGTGATGCACCTTCGACTTCGGAACCTCAAACTCCAACTACCTCAGATGCAGAACCAAATGTTCATAATCTTGGCTCTGAGGTAGCTGTTCCTACTACTCCAGGATCACGACTAAACGTCTATCATCCCCTAGACAATGTCATTGGGGATGTCAGATCAGGAGTACAAACCGAAATCAGCTATACTCAGCTGATTACGCCTCGGTTATGGAGAAGGGTTATATTCATGATGGTGCTTATCGGTGTTTTGTCTCGCAGTTTGAGCCAAAATACGTCAGTGATGCACTAAATGATGAGGCGTGGGTGAGTGCCATGCAAGAAGAACTTCTTCAGTTCAAGAAGTTAGGTGTATGGACTCTGGTTGATAGACCTAAAGGTGCTAAGGTCATTGGCACCAAATGGGTCTTGAAATGCAAGAAGGATGACCAAGGGGTCATTATCAGGAACAAAGCTCGATTGGTGGTTCAGGGATTTCGCCAAGTCGAGGGAATTGACTACAATGAAGTGTTTGCACCCGTGGCAAGGATGGAAGCCATTCGTATCTTCCTTGCCTATGCATCGTACATGAAGATTAAAGTCTACCAATTAGATGTGAAGAGTGCATTCCTTCATGGGGAAATCAGAGAGACAGTCTATGTCAGTCAACCCGAGGGATTTGAAGATCCTTATCATCGGGATAGAGTTTACAAACTCGACAAGGCTTTATACGGGCTTCATCAAGCTCCAAGAGCCTGGTATGAGAAACTCTCGACTCATCTTGTGAAACACGGCTTTCGCAGGGGAGTCATTGACTGCACGCTGTTCATCAAAGAAAAAGATGGCGACCTACTGCTCGTACAGATCTATGTCGATGACATAATCTTCGGTTCAAAGAACGAAGAGTTATGCAAAGAGTTTGAAGCAGTTATGAAGAAAGAGTTTGAGATGAGTGCTATGGGGGAGATGAAGTTCTTTCTCGGGTTACAGGTGGATCAGACACCAAATGGGATCTTTCTACATCAGACCAAGTATGTGGGAGACATTCTCAGTCGCTTTGACATGGAGAATGCTTCTGCTGCTGGGACTCCACTTGCTACGAATCACGATATAGCACCTGATGAAAATGGGATCTAGTGGACGCCACAATGTACCGAGGAATGATTGGATCCCTCATGTATCTCACTGCCTCAAGACCTGATATCATGTATGCTACATGTTTATGTTCTAGATATCAGGCTAAGCCTAAGGTCAACCATCTGATCGGGGTCAAGAGGATTTTTCGTTATCTGAAGGGTACACCCACACTTGGGTTGTGGTATCCTCATGATGATGACTTTGAGCTCACGGCGTATAGTGACTCGGATTACGGGGGCTGCAAGATGAACTACAAGTCTACATCAGCAGGGTGTCAATTCTTTGGGAGAAGATTAGTTACCTGGCAGTGTAAGAAGCAGACATCGGTTGCATTGTCAACCTGTGAAGCCGAATACGTTGCTGCTGCAAGTTGCTGTTCACAAATCATCTGGATTCAACAGCAAATGCGGGATTACGGTTTAAAGTTCTCTTCTACTCCTATTTTTGTTGATAACTCTGCTGCAATTGCAGTAACTAAAAATCCGGTCCAACATCCTAAGACCAAACATATCGGTATTAAATACCATTTCATAAGAGACTGTTTTGAAAAAACTTAATTGATGTGGTAAAAATTAATACTGATTTTCAACGCGCTGACCTCTATACTAAAGCCTTTGATAAACCACGTTTTCAATATTTGCTAGAGGTCAACGGCGTTAAAAAGAAAAGTGATGTTATTCCTGATGATGATCATGTGTAGTCCGACGTGTTTTTAGTTGAATATTTTATTTTATTTTTATTTTCTTTATTTAGTTTAGTTTGTTTAAATTAAACTCATGTTATTTTGCTGTTTATTAAAATCCTAAAATAATTAAACCAGTTATGATTTTAGTATTTTAGGGGGAGAATAAGTCAGCAAGTAACATTAAAAAAAACAAGGAGAAGGAGTGGATAGCTGATATAAGGTAGATCGTATCTGTGATACCGATTCAAACCTTTGGAAAATGATAGTACACAGGAACAAATCAAGAGGGACTTTAAAAATTTAATTTAGAAAAGATGCAAAAATTCAAAGTATAAGTCTGTGTAGTCTAAGCAATATAAAAGGGAAGATGATAGAAAAACTGGTAACTACTAAGGTAACACAAAGAGAGTAGACCTAGAGGTTGCTAGACCACAAATGATATGTCGGTAGATTCAACACAATAGATGATTAGACCTGACTGGTGATCTCAAGATCAAACTAAGTTGTTCAACTGACTGTGGGCTTCCATCTTATCACTGGTTAACACAATCAACAATATTCCAATAAGGGGTAATGAGCATGTAAACGCCACGAATGTGTGCGGATGACCATAAATAGAGCAAAGCAAAAAAAAAGAAAGACAAATGCTATAAAACTAATGACTTATGTTGTTGGTGCATTTTGTGCAAAATAAAATAAGCTGCTCTAACAAGGAGATAGGTTGTGTGCCTCTCTGCTGTGCGATGGCACTGACCTGAGGATAAGCATAACCTAGATATTCTAGAATTCATTGTTGTTTGCCGCCTCTCTGCTGTGCGATGGCACTGACCGACTGGCTTCTCTTTGAAAGCTCTAAGAATAGTCTCTTCTTGTAATAATACCCGTAGACCGCTCAAAAGCTCCTGAGGAATGTTGATTACCATATAAGTGTGGGATCCACAAATGTTAGTTGAAATAATTAAACCTAAAACTCACCAGTTTGTGTCAAAAGTCTGTGTATGGATTTAAGTGGACAAACATATTGACAATCATTGTGGCTGCAATTCTTGAAAGTTCAAATCAATGTGGTAATATAAGAGTTCCAGTATGATTTCCTAAAGTTGCTAACGACTCTGGATGAAAACCAAGAATTGAGCATCAAAAGATTTTGATAACAAGTCCCAAATGATTTGACTTGCCTGTATGATTCCAAATTGAATTGGTCCAGTATGGTCAATCTAAATTGAAGCTGCCTATTCTGGAACCAATTCCCGTAGATTTCCATCTTAGGATTTGCCTCTCGCAAAATGCCAAAAACAAGTTTAATTTTTTGTACTTTAGTTCAGTTTTTCTAATTTACTTAGTCTTTTAGTTTTGTTTGTTTGTCAGACTACATTATGAAAATCAGTATGGGATAAATTCACTAAAAGGGTCATGTCTGAGATGACCACATGAGTTTTCAAAGTTTGAAATAGTCACGTCTTAGGTGACAAAGTGTTTAAAAGAGTCACGTCTAAGGTGACTAAATTGTTTAAAAGGATCACGTCTGAGGTGATCAAAAGGTTTTCAAGTTAAAATGATCATGTCTGAGATGATCAAAAGCTCAAAATGTTAATTTCAAAAGTTAAAAGAGTTTTAAATGTAAAATGTTCAAAATGGCAGAAAATTTACTAAGTGTGACCCATTCGCACGATTGGACCATGAGTATGGACCAACCATGCGAATGGCTCCCATTCGCACGACTGGACATGAGATTGAGCCATTCACCCGAATGGATTATCAGAATGATCCTTTCGACCGAACGGAAGGGAGCGAATGAATCAGTCGACCGACTGAGACTCAATCGGTTAACTGAAGATGCGAATGAAAGGGACGAATGAGTCAGTCGACCGATTGAACCTCAGTCGGCCAACTGCATGCGACTGACTGGGCCACGCACGATTGAGCCTCAGTCGCCCGAATGAACTGAGTGAATGAGGCCAGTCGGCCGATTAAACTCAACTTCAGTTTTTAAGGGGGCACTGTCGATCGCATTTTACTCATCACTCCCAATCGCTCCCAAATCGCACTTCTTCCCGTTACTCTGCCAAAATTTCATTAGACCTTGTTTTCACATTGCTGTTGATCTTCTGACGTTCGTTGACTTATATACAGGTAGATGGCATTGATATCGCACCGAAAACAGAAGGAATGGAACCCTAATTTGGTGTTATTCGAATGAAAACAAGAGATGGACTATAAATGACCTAATAACCAACCTAAACTAAGCAAAAGTTTAATAGGTTATTAGTAACTAGATGGCGAGTCTACTGAACCAGTAACCCATGGTAAATCACTTGTTTTGATCAAGATTCGAACAACAGGCGACTGAACAGTGGGACAGGCGACTGGTCGTCCGGATGAACTCCAATCGCACGATTGAATCTTGCGATTGGGTCAATCGGCCGAATGAACCATCCGAATGAGCTCAGTTGGCTGACTGAACCAATCGCAGACTCAGTCAGCAGATTGAACTCAGTCGCATGTCACATTCAACCGAATGAGCTCAGTCGCATAAAAGAACAACCGGCTGACTTCAGTCGCTTGATTCATTCGCACGAATGAATCAGAATGAATTTAATCATTACACTTAGAACTGAATTTAGATGTATTATGTACTAATGGTTCTGTGTCTTGTGTTTCAGGCAAATGGCGGATAGATGGTCCATTAATCCAAAGCACAACATATGTGCTCACTCGGATCATACATACTCGGAACGGGGCCGAGTTCACAGAGATTATAGCTTTCCTTAGACGTTCCCGGATACATAAGGCTATATCTACACCGTGCACGCCCTACAGATCATTACACCAGGCATTCTGGGAGAATGCCTCCGTGGATCGTTCTCGTGAGCCCTACAGTATTCGGAGCTCTATTCTGGGTCATGATATCGAGGTTACTGCTGCAGACATCCAGAGAGTTCTTGAGTTTGGGGACGATGCTGATCACCCCACCAGATTACATCCACTGACTGTCCGAGGATGCTTTCTCAGGATCAAGTACGCTGGGGACATAAACTCGGGTGTGCTCAACAAGAGCAACCTGTGCCCCTTGTACAAGTACTTGGCGCATGTGATCCTTAAGTGCATTGCTTCGAGGAGGGGTGGGTTCGATGACTTATCAGACCAGATTCAGAATGCCTACGTGGCACTGGTGCTGAACCACCCTTTCAGCTTTTCTAGTATGATATTTTCTTATCTGGTGGAGAACTTGGAGGCTAAGGGGAAGGAGGGGTTTTGTATGTACCCTAGGTTTCTATAGCTAATCTTCAACGAGAAGCTGCCACTACTTCAAAAAGAGAATCATGATGCGGTGGCACTGGAGATTATGGATGACACGACCTTGGGTCGTATGAGAGTGTATAGGGGCAAGCAGGTGAAGCCCCAGGTGAAGCCCCAGGTGAAGCGGTTGATTGGCCACTTGGCAAATGAGAGATACGTGGCGTCGGGGAGATGCAAATGGCGTCATGAGGATAGTGATTCTGATGATGAGAGGCTACTGCTCCCAGAGCATGATTCTGACGATAACGACAGTGGGGACGCTGGGGATGATATGCCTACTCCACCGAGAGGCACAGTTTCTGATGTTGTACCTCCAGTGTCCGCCCCAGCTGGAGACGTAGCCGAGTCTGCTGGATTCCATCAGGATTTTGTTCCTGATGCGGAAGAAGAGGAGTCGGACGAGGAGCCCTTGACACGTACTGTGGGAAGCAAGGTTGTTCCCACAGAATATGGGCTAAGGGCGGTTGGTGAACGCCCTAGAGACTCAGGAGAGACAGCTACTGATCCGAGTTATGCACCGGAGTCAGCTAGCAGGGTTGTAGGGGGAGCATCCACCTCAACGGGAACGAGGAGGAAAAGGTTGGTTCAGCCCCATGGTCAGAAGAAGAAGAAAAGACGGCTGACCTTCGTTACCACCACAGCCACTACTGCTACCACCACCACTACCACTTCCACAGCCATACCATCCACCACCACCGCCACCACAGCCACCACAGCCACCACAGCTACCACAGCCACCACCACACCTCCCACCACTGTTTCCATCTACCACCACATCTTTCACTCCCACATCACCTCCACAATTTCACAGACCCATCTTCACTACAGCCACCACCGCCACCACTACCCACCAAGCTGGACCCTCAGCCCATCCCTCTCATACTTATGGATCACCTCTACCTCCAGTTGGGGTAGAGGAACAGCTGTCTGCGCTCAACAGGATGGTGATGCGCTTATTAGCTGTAGATGAGGAGAAGGCGGCTCAGATCCGCCAGCTTGCTGACCTTACTGCTACACAGTCTCACCAGATAGCAGAGCAGGCTCGAGTGATAGAGGAGCAGGCCCAACAGATGGCTGCTCAGAGCCATGAGATAGCCCAACTCCAAGCACATAGTGTCACATCCACTAAGAAGATAGAGGAGTTGGAGGAGGCGAAGAAGACGATCATGTTAAAGCTAAAGGGATCTAAGGAGGAGCCCTTGAAGATTAAGGAGGGGGACGGAGATGATGGTGATGATGATGATGAAGATGATGATGAGGATGATGAGGACGAGACAGAGGAGGAGGAGGAAACTGAAGGAGAAAGGACAGAGGAGAAGGATGATGATGATGATGCAGAAGGAGGGGATGCAGCTGCATCGGCCTCTGCTTCAGGTCAAGAGAGGAGGTCCAAGAACAGACAAGACCAACCAGCTTCTTCCTCTGCTCCTCCAAGTGATGAGACGATGATCCAGGACAAAAGTAAAGATTAGATGTTTATGTATTTAATTACTTTTGTATTTGAATCATGTATTGAAACCTATGTATTAAATGTTTATATTAAGTTTAATGCATTTCTGCTTTGATTAATTACTAATGGTTGATGTGTTGAATGTTTAAATCAAACAGATCCAAATTACCAAAGGGATGAGTTTGATGTTGCTCCCCTTCAGCAGGTCAAGACTCAGCTAACAATGATTCTTGATCTGCAAGGGATCGTAAGAAGGTCAGTGAGTTATACCCCTGAAGAAGGGGAAATAATTCACGACCTATCAAACGAGCAACTCGCAGAGATCTTCAAGCTCAATCCAGATGAGATAGTGAAGGATGCTCCGACATGCGACTCGACCAGTGACGAAGAGCTCAACGATGTTGATGAAATCGAGATTGAAGATGTCAGTGCCGAGCACTACCCTCAGTATGCTGACAATGAGGGAAATGTGGTCCCCAATCTGGGTGAATCCCTCGTCAGTGATACCTTTGAGGTGTTAGACAAGATGGAGCAAGAGTCCGAGAAAGCAGAGGGAACAGCCCAAGCCTCAAATGATGATGTCGATATCCGAAAGGCTGAGTGGGCTGCGTGTTTTGAAGAAGCTAGAGCCCAACGCGCTGCACCGAAACAGGATGCCTACACCAAACTCTACAGAGTCAAGAAACATCACAATGTGTCTGGCAGGATCATAGCGTGGGCGTATTTTGAGGATCTTAACGTATATGCAGTTAAGAGGGAAAAGGGCATAGAGTACTTTAGATTCCCACATGATCTGAAGACTCTACCAGGTTTTGAGCTCAACCAGCTGGCCAGACTAAAGCTTTTGTATGCTGACCCGAGGAAGATGTCAGGCTGGTTTGAGGCTGCTCTAAAGAAGGAGTACCACACCAGGTGGGTTAACTTCAGACCACAACAGCCTACAAGGTATATCAGAAGGTCTGAGGTTGATGCCATTACTGAAAAGCCGAAGATAGTGTTGAAGTGGAGTCCTCCGCGCACAATGTCAAGAATCCCACTCAGGGAAATGCCGCCGGACTTCACTCCACACTTTAAGTGGTGGTACTACGATTAGAGAACAGCAGAAGCGGTCATAGTCCTAAACAAAGAGGGCCAAATGGATACTATCAGGGTATTCGACCCAATGTGGCTTACCAACTTGTCAGCCAATGATGTCTACACGCTATACAAGTGGCCACTGTTCTATGATACACAGGATATTATACAAGCCCTTCAGTTCCAGAACGTCATACGACAATGCTTCGCGTTTGAGATTCACGCGGGAGTCACAAAAGAGGACAAGTACAAGAAATATGAGGAGGTGATGTAGAAAACAAGAGATTAGAGAGATCTAGGTCCAAGGGGGAGTTTGTTGATACATGTATGTCCCTAGATCATGATATGAAATGTAATAGATCTTGTTTATCTGATTCTGATGTAATTTGAAATGATTAATGAAATGATATTGATTGCTTGTGATTTGTAGTGTCTAATATTTCATTAATGAGTCGATATTGAATTGGTTAATTAGGTTTGTGATTGTTTAAATGGTTACACATAATGTTATATTAATTAATACATTCAAACTTAACATAATGAAGTTCTCATGCGAATGGCCCATGCGAATGGACCACACGCATGAATAACGTCATACGATTGACTCAGTCGCACGACTGAACCAGGAGACTGGATCAGTCGTATGATTGACACATAAGATTGGCTCAGTCGCACGACTGAACACTCAGTCGTGCGGATGAATCAACCGCATGGTTCAATCGCACGACTGAACCATACTTATGGTCCAGTCGCCCGAATGAACAATGCTAACCTATAAATACAACCCAATTCGTGAAAAACGTAAGCATTCATTCTATTTCGACTCCAGACGTACCCTAGCCGTCCAGAAGCCTCCCAATTCGTTCTCTAAGTTCACAGAACACATTAGATCGATTCCCAATCGATTTCTAACGTTAGTTTCAATTATTGATTGATTCTTCGTGTGTTCTCACTGATTGGATCGCCAATCAAATAGGATTCCGCACTATTTGATCTGGTTTACACGCTAATCACTCGGTATTTCATTCAAATACCAGGTCCTAACAACTCTTACAAGCATGAAACATGAGTTACAATGAGAAACTATATATACTAGATCCTACAGCTGGATATACTTTGATACCTGCTGGAAACCTAAGACTAAAGCATATACTACAATGCTAAAGTTAAGGTATCTTAGATAAAGTATTATCTAAGATATGGTAGTCATGACATGTCCATGACTTACCTTTTGTCACCAACTAAAGTTGGCAACTATACTAATTGATAAAGGTAAACAGTGGAATAAAGTTTGGTCAACTATATGGCTTTTGAGAAAACGCCATGCAGTATCTCAGAGGTCTGCAGCGGAGTGTCCGGAAGACCATACTTATGTCCCCTGGATAATAGTAGTGTCTTCCGAAGATAAGTTGGCTTCGGAAGAACAAGTTCTTCCGAAGCCACTTATACTTCAGAAGAGGCTTCTATACTTCTGAGGCTTGAGGACTTCTATACTTCGGAGGTTGATTTCTAATCTATCATTCTAAGTCTTGATCTTCAGAAGTAAGTTCTTTGTCTTCGAAAGTTGGAGTTTTCCTTTGGAAGTTAGTTTTACACTTTGTCTTTGGAAGAGCTCCTTTTTCCTTCGGTAGTTCCACATTTAGCTTCGGAAGTCCTTTATTTGTTGTACCAAAATATCCTAAGTGATTTGGTTTTGGTTGCACCAGCCTTTCTAGATCCAACAAACTCCCCCTAGGCTGATGCTACTAAAACCTCACTTGTTTCTGCTTCTCAAAGCTTTCAACACCAGGGACAGAAGATATTTGTCTGTTTCTTTGTTTTTCCCTGAAGTGGTGCTAAGAAGCTTGTACAAGTCATTGGTGGATAGGAGATCTAGTCTATCACTCTGAATGACATGTACCCTCTGTTGCGTCCCCCTGAAAAGAGTTAGTTGACATGAGTTATAGTCATACTCCCATCTAACTATGGATTCAAGTTCAGGACCTTCAACCATTTGTAGAAAGGCTTTGCCTTTGGTTGTTGATCCCTTCCTTTTCTCCTCCTCTCTCAGTTTCAACTCTTCTTCAACCTTGCTCCTAGCAGTTAGCTCGGCCATATGAAGACTGCCTAGATGATTTCTGATATGGGCAGCTATATCAGAGTTTGAAGGGTTGGAGAATGGCTTCTCTGCTAACTCAGCAATATCAAATCTGCTCAAGTGTAGTAGAGATGAGTCACTTAGCCTGTTGAGCTCTGCATTCTCTCTTTCAACAACAAAGTTTTGAGAAGAGTCTTCGAACCTCCACCGGATGATCTTCTTCCTAGGTGCAAGAGGTTGTCTTGGCACCCGGTCACCTTTCTTGGTATCCAGCAGAGTCACCAGCCTTCTCCTTAACTTCTTTTCTTCCTCATTCAAAGTGTCTGAATTGAGGCCAAGGAGATTTGCAACTTGGTCCAATGTTCCTCTAGGCAGATCAAGAAATTGATCTCTAGTGAGGGAACGTGAGGATCCATCAACATAAGTCAAATTAACTGAATCCTCCTCACAGGAGATATCGCTCAGGATTGTGCAATTGATGAGCTTTGTCTTGATTGCCTTGAATTCTTCTTAGGAGAGATGTTTAGAAGGCTAAGGGGATGGTTTGATGGGTTGTTGGTTGGGTTGAGGTGTTTGGGTACTAGCTAGAGTTTTGGGTTGGAGGATGCGTAGTTTAGGTGGTTGAGGTGAAGAGGTTGGTAAGGATGATGGTGTAGGTTCAGGGGTGTATGGTTCAGTGGTTGGTTCGGTTTTGATGGGGAATGGAAAGGGTATTAGTTCAGGTTGTGGTTGGGTTTGAAGTTGGGGTTGAGTAGTTGATTTGAAGATCATCCCTTGTCCCCTTCTGTACATCTCCTTCCTCTTCCCCGAGCGAATGTCAACCTTTATGTCACTGACATGTCGTAGGAGGGTCTTTTCAGACATAGGACCCACCTGCCTGCCAGAGAAGCCATGAGCCCGGAGATAGCTCTTCATCCAGGCCTTCTCACCTATCTTCTTGGCAGCAGCTAGTCCTGCTTCCTCTTCCTTCTTCTTCTTTTGCATCAGCTTTTCCCTGGTAGCTTTCTTTCTCTCTTTCTCCATTTGATCTTGCTCTTTGTTGAAGAGCCATAAGATCATATCATTGTTGTGTGGAGATAATTCTTCTTGAGAGAAACCTCTAGAGGTTAGGAAAGTTATCCTTTCCCTCTTGAGCTGCTGATCAGCTTCTCTTTCTTTCCTCTCCCTTTCTTCTTCTAAGGCCAACCTTGCTGCCTCTTCTCTTTGCTGTTTTTGCAGCAAAGTTGCCTTTTCCAGCTCAACTAACTCCTCTAATGGTAGCAGGAGTACATCTTCATTCGCAGCTCCTAGACTGACAAGTCTATCAATGACCTCTACTCTTCTTCTATTGTTGACTGCCTCCTGGTTGGCTGCAGCTGCTTTGCTACTAGCAGCTAGCAGTTTTCCAGTTGGAAGCCTACCTTTTCTTTTGAGTTTCTCTAACCTTTCTTCCTCTTAAGCTCTTCCTTAGTCATCTTCCTCTTTCCTTTGATGTCTTCGGAAGTGCTAGACTTTGGGGGTTCTTGGATGGAAGGTTCAGGTTGAGTAGTAGAGATGGAAGCTGGAGTTAATGCTGATGTTTGAGCTAGGGGTTGGGTGAGAAAATCCTCCCTATTAACCTCAGATGCAAGTTCTAGGATTGCATCTGTGACTATTAGATCATCGGATAAGGAGAATAGTCCTTCCGCAGCAACAATCTCAGCTTTGGAAGTTTGAAATTGTTCTTCCGAGGCTTTGAATTGTGCTTCGGAAGTCTGTGAGAATGCACTATCTGTCCCAACTGTCTCAGTTGCTGGGCCATTAGTCCTTGTTTCCCCTTCGAAATTAATCTCAGGTTCCACTTGGACCTTAGGTTGACCAACTTCCTTAATAGTGGTAGAAGGTGCATTTAACCTCTGAAGCTCCTTAGCTCCAAAGTAGATCACAGACAGATCAGGACTTGGCTGTTCAATAAGAGATTCTAATAAGAACTTGTTGAAGAACCTATTGAGATCTTGGAGCATCCTTTGATCCATTTGAATTACAACTGGAGGAGGCTCAGGGAAAACTAAAGTTTATTGCATAGGATATTTTGAGCTTAGGGAAGTGAGAGCTTGACTTTGGGGTTCCTCTTGTCTTTGGCATTGTCTCTGAACACTCCCCTTTTTTGGTAGCATCATCCTGAGAGCTTGATGAGCTAGAGGAAGAGGTCAAAGAGACCTGAGTTGGTACGTGCCTAACAGACCTCTCCATCTGTTTCTCAGCTAGTTTGGCCTTGAGATTCTCAATCTTAAGTTGCTGAGTGGCAGACCTATCCTCTAAAGTCCTAACCTTAGATTCAAGATTTGAGACTTTAGAAAGTAGGTCTTCAATGGTGAGTTGCAGTCTTCCCTCATCTTCTTTTGAAGAATCACGGGGAGATGAGGTAACATACCTTGTATGTTCATCCTCACCACCAGATGTGGTTTCTTGGTGCCCTGGTTTCCCTTGCTTAATGATGTCTCTTTCAGAGTCATCAAAGGGCATGGTTGCTGTAGATTCAGTCTCAATGATGTTACAACTGTCCTGAGGATCCCTTGAGGCTCCTTCAGTAGTGGCAGCTGAATCTACATGAGTCCCCTCCTTATGTAGTGGCACCTCAGTAAAGGTTTGCTGATGGGGGCTAGAGATAAGAGATCTCTCTGGGCTCTATTGATCCTTGAGAGGGTGTTGTGGATCAACTTCATTGCCCTGAAGAGACATAATCTCTTCATCAGCTGTAACACCCGGTTAATTTAAAAAGACAAGAAACGAAGAATAAAAGAAGGAAAAGCAATAAAGTCCAAATGGAGGGAATAAAAGTGTCCAAAATGACAAATCTTTAAAAAGTTGGTGAATAAAGCAACATGGCTGCCCATGCTGCTACTCACACCTTTTTCATTCGGATTATAGAGAGAGAGAGAGAGAGCAGAAAACTTTCGGTTGAAGAAGAAGAAGAAGAGGATCGAATTCAAGGTAAGAATTCGTGGTTCTTAAGTGTTTATGATGGGTTTATCCCGGTTACATGTTTAGGTGCTTATGTGTTTGTGTATGTGCTCGGGTGTGTGTGTGTTTGGTGGTGTTGTAGGTGTTTGAACTCATTTTCATTCGGGTTAGAAGGAAGATACACCCAAAGTTGCACCAGGTGAGTTTCTAGACCCCGGTTTTCTACTTGTTTTAAACATCTTTGGGGCTGAAAATGTATTTAAAATGTTTTTACAAGTTTATGTATGTTTACCCGTATGTACTATGCATGTTGAATGTTGGTTCTTAGATGCTTATAGGTTGTTCATGTTTAGAATAGCCATATTAAGCTTAGAACAGATAGGTTTGATGTTTGGAATCGAAATCATGCTAGAAACAAGTTGAACAGAAGGTTCGTGCGCCTAAATAAGGTCCATGCGCCTGAAAAATGCCTTAGACAAATTTAAGTATAACCCCATGCGCCTGAACAGTAGCCCATGCGCCTGAAATTGCCTTAGAAAAGTGTAAGTGTAACCCATGCGCCTGAACAGTAGCACATGCGTCTGAGATTGCCTTAGAAATGTCTAAGTATAGTCCATGCGCCCAGTGTGGCCCATGCGCCTAAAGTGTCTCATGCGCCCAAGTGGCCCATGCGCCTAAGTATTTTCATGCCCCATAATGGTTCATGCGCCTAAGAGTAAAAATGGTTAAGTGTTGGCTGATGCGCCTATATAGTGATGAAACGCCCAAACAGGGCTCATGCGCCTAAATAGTGTCAAAGCGCCTAACCCTTAGAATTTATTACAGAATGTTTTGGGAGTCTGTGTCCTTAGGGTTTTGACCGAGGGTTGACTAGGGCATATTAATGATGGGTTTCATGCATGATTATGATTGATTATGATTGTCTTATGATTGTTCCTTATTATTATTATTGCTATTATTATTATTACCTATAGAATGTGACTTTACGTGGTATGCATATTATCGTAACGTAAAGTATATCGTAATAATAAAGAGAAAGAGCAATAAAGAAAAGAAGAGGAATATTAATAAAATGTTAACAAGTCTTGCAAGCTTATAGGAGGTACACGACCGTGTTGTCGTTAGCTCAACTGTGCTGCGGGTTAGCTACCCTATTATGCACACAGGGCCAGTCTTGGAGATTGGCAGGACCCTTGTAGCGTACCCTGGGTGATTGGGTCGGCCTTGTATACAGTACACAGCACCCTTTCGAGGGATACAGTTGACCCTTTCGAGGGATATAGTTTACCCTTTTGAGGGATATAGATGGCCCATCACCCGTTTTTCATCGCGCATATAGTTGGGGTATTGCTCATTGGTCCATACAGACAATGAAAGATAAAGATAAAAGAAAACAGAGTAAACAAGGCATACAGTAAAGAGAACGAACAGTATTTGTTCATATAGTTAATGCGTGCTCGCATATACAGTAAAGAGTTGTATTTTAAAAGAAAGAGTATTTTCATATACAACATACAGAAAGTATTTTATTACTTATAAAACTAGAACTCACTCAACAACGCTGACTTTTATACATTTTCAGTTGGCAGGTAATTATTGCTGAGGATGGCACGAGGGTGAAGCTACTTGACAGGGAAAGACTGACATCCATTCGTATTTTATGTGCTGTTGTTTTGTAATGCAGTAAAACAATTCTTTTGTAATCAGTTAAATGATGATGTATTGCTCAACAACAGTGTTTTAAATGAAATGAATGGTTTTTGATAAATTATTTCCGCTGCTTAAGTTTGTATAATTATAATGATTAATGTTTTAACTGCTGTGATTGACCAACTGTGAGGTCTCCGGGAACGGGGCCTTACAAGTTGGTATCAGAGCCAAAGTTTAAGAGAATTGGGTTAAACAAAATTTTTAAAACCTAAACTTAAACTGAAAATGGGACAAATGGAGAGATGTCAGCCCGAGTAGCTACGTGCCATCAGGTATGTCTTTTCTTAATGTTAACCGGTATTATGTGCGCATGCTATTTGATTTATGTGCTCTTAGTAGATTTAGATACTGATTAAGTCAGGATAGGAAATGCTTGGGGTATGAAGAGTAAAGTAAGTGGCTAATCACAACTGGCCACTATAATTAGGGACTTACTATACTTAACATAAACTGAGCTATTACCTTGAATGACCGCGTTAGTGTTTGAATCTTATAGTGTGCTTTAGAGGATGGCTGGCGGTAGATCTTCAAAGGCCTCTCGTGGTGGAGGTCACGGTGCTGCTTTGCGACCTAAGAGAGGGAGACCTAGAGTCGAGAAGGTGATTCATGAGGGACCAAAGATCCCTCATCCAGAAGGTGGCGACGAGAGCGCCAATCTGAGAGCCTCAGTAAAGGAGGCTGTGGTGGAAGAGGTTTATCAGGTCATGCAGACGATTTTACCGTCTGTGATGACTGAAGTGATCAAGGCATTAAAGGAAGGGGAAAGAAACAGGTCCTCGGGAGGACGGGAGCAACCAGAGACGGAAACAGTTCTCTCTGATGGCGAGGATGAGGAAGAAGAAGAGACTGCGCCGGAGGCGACCCGAGGCTGTAACTACAGGGCGTTTATGAGATGCAATCCCCTACCTTCGACGGAAACGGCACTGCGGCTGCTTCTCACCGGTGGGTGAGGGAAATGGAGGCCGTTCTCGATATCAATGAGTGCCGTGAGGATCAAAAGGTGAAATTAGCTACCCAACTCTTTTGTGGACTCGGCTTTGTGTTGGTGGGACAACATTGTCCAAGCCGAGGGTAGCAGGACCATTGGGAGAATGAGATGGCCTGAACTGAAGAAGTTAGTGATTGAGGAATTCTGTCCTCACAGAGAGATGGATAAGGTGGAAAGAGTGTTCCTGCAGCTGGAGGCGGGAACGATGACACACCAGTAGTACACCACTAAATTTAATGAAATGGCACGACTGGTGCCCGATCAAGTGACACCACTGTCACGAAAGATTAAGAGATACATTCAGGGGCTGCCTACGGATATCCGTAGGCATATGATCGCCGCCCGGCCGAGCACCTTTAGATCGGTGGTTGATTTGGCTGGTAGATTATATGATGAGCGCGAGGTGGTGGTGGCTGAGGTGAACAAGAAGGGTGGAGGTGGCCGTAACTAGAATAGGAAACGGTTTAGACGTGGTGGAGCCGCTCCAAACAATAAGGTGGCGAAGGTGGGTGACCGACGTGAGGTCACATCTAGTGAAGGGCGGAAGAAGTGTGGCAAATGTGGAAGGGAGCATACTGGTGAGTGCAGGATGGGGATGAACGTATGCTTCAGGTGTGGCCAGCCTGGCCACATCGCTAGAGGCTGCAAGAAGCCGAGGGCGGAGAGATCGGGAGCGGAGAATAAGAAACCGGAGGAAGGAGGGCAGAGGGCAAGTGCTAGAGCTTACACTATGACCCGGGAGGAAGCCAGAGCTGATCCCGATGTTGTGTCAGGTATGTTTCTAGTAAACCAAATTTATGCCTCTGTATTGTTTGATTCCGGTGCTAGCAGGAGTTTTATTTCCACTACTTTCTGTGCTAAGTTGAATGTTAGTAGTAGAAAGGTTAGTGAACCATTCGATGTAGAAACTGCCATTGGTAAGTCCACTAGAATTACTGATGTAATAGAGGACTGTGCCATAGAACTAGAAGGTCATAGGTTCGCTGCTAGGTTGCACATGATACCCCTAGATGGATTTGATGTAGTACTAGGGATGGACTGGTTAGCAACCTATGAAGCAAACATCGTATGTCGAAAGAAGATGATCCGATTGGTTGCATCCGATGGGGGTTTAGTTACGATTCATGGAGATCGTGTTACTATGATTTCGAAGATGATTTCGATGGCGGTGGCGGGGAAGTGCATGAGACGTGGATGTAGTGCCTACTTGGCATACGTAAAAGATGTGGATGCGTCGGTACCGCAATTATCCGAAGTGCCAGTGGTGCGCGACTTTCCGGACGTATTCCCGGAAGACTTACCCGGCGTGCCACCGGACCGCGAGATAGAGTTCCAAATTGATTTGATACCCGGTGCTCAACCCGTCGCCAAAGCACCATATCGGTTAGCTCCGACGGAGATGAAGGAACTCATGAGCCAATTACAGGAGTTGATGGATAAGGGATTCATTAGACCGAGTATCTCTCCTTGGGGTGCTCCAGTTTTATTTGTGAAGAAGAAAGACGGTAGCATGAGGATGTGTATAGACTACCGTGAGTTGAATATGCTAACAGTGAAGAATCGGTATCCCTTACCTAGAATTGATGATCTGTTTGACGAGATCCAAGGTGCCAATTGGTTCTCGAGAATAGATCTACAATCTGGTTACCATCAGCTGAAGGTGAAGGAGCAGGATATCCCTAAAACAGCTTTTCGCACGCGCTACGGTCACTACGAGTTCCTCGTTATGTTGTTTGGTTTGACCAATGCGCCAGCTGCTTTTATGGATTTGATGAACCGGGTGTGTCGGCCAATGTTCGATAGATCAGTAATTGTGTTTATTGACGATATTCTGATCTACTCAAAGAGCGAAGAAGAGCATGCAGGTCACATTAGGGAGGTGTTGGAAACCTTAAGAAGGGAGAAGTTGTATGCTAAATTCTCTAAGTGCGCGTTCTGGTTGCGCGAGGTTCAATTCTTAGGTCATGTGATAAATCTCGAGGGGATTATGGTAGACCCCACAAAGGTGGAGGCAGTGATGCAATGGAAGTCTCCAAAGACGCCATCCGAGATTCGTAGTTTCTTGGGTTTGGCGGGCTACTACAAAAGATTCATCCAAGACTTTTCCAAGATCGCTTCTCCACTAACCAAGTTGACCCGTAAGGATGTGAAGTTCGTGTGGAGTCAAGAGCAAGAAAGGGCTTTTGAGGAGTTGAAGGCAAGACTGACCCAAGCCCCTGTCTTGTCATTACCCGAAGGAAGCGAGGACTTGGTGGTCTATTCAGATGCTTCCTACTCGGGGTTGGGTTGCGTGTTGATGCAGCGAGGTAAGGTGATAGCTTACGCATCCCGACAATTGAAAGTGCATGAGGTCAACTACCTGACTCATGACTTGGAGTTAGCAGCGGTGGTCTTTGCGTTAAAGATTTGGAGGCACTATCTCTACGGGACGAAGTGCACCATCTTCACTGACCACAAGAGCTTGAAGTACTTCTTCGAGCAAAAGGATCTGAACATGAGGCAGAGACGATGGTTGGAGCTTATAAAGGAGATTGCGAAATCCATTACCATCCGGGCAAAGCCAACGTGGTGGCTAATGCCCTTAGCCGAAATAAAAGGCCCGAGCCGATTCGGGTGAAAGCTTATAAACTAATCATGACCTCCGATGTGATGAAGCAAGTCAAAGAGTTTCAAGATGAGGCACCGAAAGAAGATCATCTTAACTCTGAAAGGATGAGAGGTCTGGTTGGGGAACTGGGTGAAAACACACTTGGTGTTAAAACTCGATTAGGACGAGTGTGGATTCCTCGTTTTGGGGATCTACGAGCGAAGATTATGGATGAAGCTCACAAGACTTGATACTCCATTCATCCTGGTGCCACGAAGATGTATCAGGATATGAAGAAAGATTATTGGTGGCCGGGCATGAAGCGTGATGTAGTGGAGTATATGAGTAAGTGCCTTACATGTTTACAAGTGAAGGCCGAGCACCAAAAGCCATATGGGAAGATCCAACCTTTGGATATACCGGAATGGAAGTGGGAGCACATCACCATGGATTTCATTACGAAGCTGCCGCGTACGCCGAAAGGGTACGATGCCATATGGGTGATTGTAGACCGTTTGACGAAGAGTGCTCACTTCCTACCGATCCGCGAGACATATTCATCCGAAAGGTTGGCTGACCTGTTCATCAAGGAGATTGTAGCTCGTCATGGTGTGCCGGTGTCCATCATGTCTGATCGTGACACCCGGTTTACCTCCAAATTTTGGAAGAAATTCCACGACGCCATGGGGACGAGGTTACACATTAGCACGGCTTATCATCCCCAAACTGATGGTCAGTCAGAAAGGACCATTCAGACATTGGAAGACATGCTTCGGGCATGTGTGATTGACTTCAGGGGAAGTTGGGATGACCACTTACCGTTAGCTGAATTCTCGTACAATAACAGTTATCATGCCAGTATTGGCATGCCACCATACGAGATGCTATACGGTAGAAGATGTAGGACGCCCGTATGTTGGGGAGACATTGGGCAGAAAGAATTGGGAGGTGTCGAGGTAATCGAGGCTATGACCGATAAGTTCGAAAAGATTAAAGCCTTCATAAAGGCAGCCAAAGATAGACGGAAGTCGTAAGCCGATAAACGACGCAGACCGATCGAGTTCCAGGTGGGTGACCGGGTTATGTTGAAGGTCTCACCGTGGAAGGGAATCATCCGATTCAGGAAACGAGGTAAGCTAAGCCCGAGATATATAGGCCCTTTCCGAATCATTGCTCGAGTTGGGGAGGTGGCCTATAGATTGGAGTTACCAGAAGAGTTAAGTGGAATTCACCCGACATTCCATGTATCTCATTTGAGAAAGTGCTTAGCCGATAAAGACATGATTGTTCCACTGGAAGATATCGAGGTAGACAAAAGACTCAAATATGTGGAGCAACCAGTGGCAATCATCGATAGAAAAGAGAAGAGGTTGAGGAATAAAGTGGTTCTTCTTGTGCGTGTACAGTGGAAGCACAGGAAGGGATCCGAATCTACATGGGAGACTGAGGAGGAGATGAGGCAGCATTATCCTCGTCTGTTTGAGGAATAACAGGTTTCGGGGACGAAACCTATATAAGGGGGGTGAACTTGTAACACCCGGTTAATTTAAAAAGACAAGAAACAAAGAATAAAAGAAGGAAAAGCAATAAAGTCCAAATGGAGGGACTAAAAGTGTCCAAAAGGACAAATCTTTAAAAAGTTGGTGAATAAAGCAACATGGCCGCCCATGTTGCTACTCACACCTTTTTCATTCGGATTATTGAGAGAGAGAGAGAGAGCAGAAAACACTCGGTTGAAGAAGAATAAAAAGAAGAGGATCGAATTCATGGTATGAAATCATGGTTTTTAAGTGTTTATGACGGATTTTATCCCGATTACATGTTTATGTGCTTATGTGTTTGTGTATGTGCTTGGGTGTGTGTGTGTTTGGTGGTGTTCTAGTTGTTTGAACACATTTGCATTCAGGTTAGAAGGAAGATACACCCAAAGTTGCACCAGGTGAGTTTCTAGACCCCGGTTTTCTACTTGTTTTAAACATCTTTGGGGCTGAAAATGTATTTAAAATATTTTTACAAGTTTATGTATGTTTACCCGTATGTACTATGCATGTTGAATGTTGGTTCTTAGATTCTTATAGGTTGTTCATGTTTAGAATAGCCATATTAAGCTTCGAACAGATAGGTTTGATGTTTGGATTCGAAATCATGCTAGAAAAAAGTTGAACAGAAGGTTCGTGCGCCTAAATAAGGTCCATGCGCCTGAAAAATGCCTTAGACAAATTTAAGTATAAGCCCATGCGCCTGAACAGTAGCCCATGCGCCTGAAATTGCCTTAGAAAAGTGTAAGTGTAACCCATGCGCCTGAACAGTAGCCCATGCGTCTGAGATTGCCTTAGAAATGTCTAAGTATAGCCCATGCGCCCAATGTGGCCCATGCGCCTAAAGTGTCTCATGCGCCCAAGTGGCCCATGCGCCTAAGTATTTCCATGCGCCTGAATGGTTCATGCGCCTAAGAGTAAAAATGGTTAAGTGTTGGCTGATGCGCCTATATAGTGATGAAACGCCCAAACAGGGCTCATGCGCCTAAATAGTGTCAAAGCGCCTAACCCTTAGAATTTATTACAGAATGTTTTGGGAGTTTGTGTCCTTAGGGTTTTGACCGAGGGTTGACTAAAGCATATTAATGATGGGTTTCATGCATGATTATGATTGATTATGATTGTCTTATGATTGTTCCTTATTATTATTATTGCTATTATTATTATTACCTATAGAATGTGACTTTACGTGGTATGCATATTATCGTAACGTAAAGTATATCGTAATAATAAAGAGAAAGAGCAATAAAGAAAAGAAGAGGAACATTAATAAAATGTTAACAAGTCTTGCAAGCTTATAGGAGGTACACGACCGTGTTGTCGTTAGCTCAACTGTGCTGTGGGTTAGCTACCCTATTATGCACACAGGGCCAGTCTTGGAGATTGGCAGGACCCTTGTAGCGTATCCTGGGTGATTGGGTCGGCCTTGTATACAGTACACAGCACCCTTTCGAGGGATACAGTTTACCCTTTCGAGGGATATAGTTTACCCTTTTGAGGGATATAGATGGCCCATCAACCGTTTTCCATCGCGCATATAGTTGGGGTATTGCTCATTGGTCCATATAGACAGTGAAAGATAAAGATAAAAGAAAACAGAGTAAACAAGGCATACAGTAAAAAGAACGAACAGTATTTGTTCATATATTTAATGCGTGCTTGCATATACAGTAAAGAGTTGTATTTTAAAAGAAAAGAGTATTTTCATATACAACATACATAAAGTTTTTATTACTTATAAAAGTAGTACTCACTCAGCAACGCTGACTTATATACATTTTCAGTTGGCATGTAATTATTGCTGAGGATGGCATGAGGGTGAAGCTACTCGGCAGGGAAAGACTGACATCCATTCGTATTTTATGTGCTGTTGTTTTGTAATGCAGTAAAACAATTCTTTTGTAATAAGTTAAACGATGATGTATTGCTCAACAACAGTGCTTTAAATGAAATGAATGGTTTTTGATAAATTATTTCTGCTGCTTAAGTTTGTATAATTATAATGATTAATGTTTTAACTGCTATGATTGACCAACTGTGAGGTCTCCGGGAACGGGGCCTTACATCAACTCCGATTAAAAGGTCAGTAAAGGATATAGAAGTGAAACCTAGTGACCCGGGACTTTGATCAATGTCTAAAGGCATTGAGCCTGTGATTTGGCTGTCCCTTTTTGGCTGCTCAGGGGAGTATAGAGACTCTCCCTGAGGGTTTTCAGCTTGGGTTTCGGGCTCATGGGTCTGAGGCTGAGGAGACTTAAGACCCATATTAAGGTCAATTGTGAAGGATGGTTGGACCTCAAGCTGGGTGGGAGCCCATTGTTCCACTCTAGCCTTTTTGGGTAGAACATGAGGAGCTTGTTCAATTAGAGAAGATTGAACAAGGGTTCGTTTGGGGCGTCTTTGATAAGTGAAGGTAATGGGTGGAGAAGGTAGATTTGGCAAAGTGAGGGTAGTTGCTGGTGTGGGTTCATCACCTGTGGGGTTAACAGGGATGTCACCAGGAGCCATTGGCTCAATCATACCTGGAAGAAGTGCAGTATCTCTTCCGGTGAAGTTGGTGGACACTCTTTTCATGGTTTTGAAGATGGTCGGCCTCATTTGAGGAACAGGCAGAGTAGCTGCGCAGACAAGCTTGCTCTGGTCAAGCTCACAATTGATTATGTGCTGGAGAAACCTGGGATACATAAAGAATGTGTCCCGTTGAAGGTTTCCCATGAGATTGGTCAGCACAAATCTTGAGTAGTTGAAGCGGAGGCTTTTCACCAAACCATGAACTAGGCACCGAAGTTCATATGGGATTTGATCCCATCCCCCAGATTTGTTGGACAAGCAATGAAGAACCACATACAACAGCAACTTCCAGTTGTAAGAGAAGTTGAATTTGTAGACAGTTGACCTGCTAACATCTCCACCATATCTCATTTGAATATAAGTATTGTCCAAATCTGCTTTGGGGAATTCTGTTGGAGCGCCCTCTTCATGAAGCTCTAGATGCTCCCTAATAATTTGTTCAGAAATGACCAACTCCTGGCCACAGATGCTCGATCTAATGACACGAACCCCGTTTAGGGTTTCAATCTGACCGTTTGCCCAAAATTCAGACATATGATTTGAGTAAACCGTTGGATTAACAGTCAAGGCGGTGTAGTAAGAAGATTGGGTTAGAAAGGAGATGATATCTGAGAAGTCAACATCCCTTGAAGAATCAAAGAGTGCGACTTGGTTGTGCTGAGGGTTAAGTGCCATTGAAGAAAGTTACAGGAAGATAGTTCGGAATAGGGTAAATTGAAGATGAAGAAAGCTTTTAGGGCAGTAATTTTGGTAAAAAGGATGTAAGTGATTAGCCGGAGGTATTTAAATGGGTGGAATGGCGGTTTAAAGGAGGTTTGGATAAGATGATGGGAGTTTTCAGTGGATGATGTGACATGGGCGGTAAGGTTAGTCCATTTAAATAATCTGACATCATTAACAAAATCTTTACTTTTTACAGAGTGGGGCCCAAAAGATTTCCGTTACACAGTAAAATCTTTCTTACTAATATAAAGCATTTCCGAAGGTAATGTTCTTCCGAAGGCAAATTTACTTCCGAAGGTAAAGTGGTAACTTCCGAGAGTATATGTTGCTTTCCGAATGGAGAGTGTTACAAGCTTCGGAAGTAGATCTGGTATGAAATCAATCGCTTCTTCCGAGACTTAACAACTCTTCTGAGAAGAAAATTATCCTGGGAGAAATTTGCTTTGGAAGATATGTAAAATATCTTCCGAGGGTTAATTTCTCTTCGGAAGAATTCATACTTAGATAAAATTATAGAGAAAGATCTTTTGTAACAGGGCTTAGATTGTTTTGACATAAGACTTTACACATTAAAAGATTTTCAAATGAGATAGACTAATCAAGGTTTATCATCCCAATAGCTGTAATGAGATATTTAAATCTTTGTTCATCAAAGGCTTTGGTGAACAAGTCAGCATATTGTTCATTTGAATCAACTTTGATTAGCTTGATAAGATGTTTCTCATGAATATCTCTAATGAAATGATACCTGATATTGATGTGCTTAGTCTTGGAGTGCTTCACAGGATTTTTAGTAATGGATGTAGCACTGTTGTTGTCAACGTGAATAGGAGTGCTCATGAAGTTGAATCCGTAGTCTATCATCTGGTTTTGAATCCACAGCAGCTGAGCACAGCAACTAGCAGCAACAATGTATTCAGCTTCAGCAGTTGATGTAGAGACACAGGATTGCTTCTTGCATTGCCATGAGATGATTCTTCCACCAAGAAATTGACATCCACCAGATGTTGATTTCTTGTTGATATTGCAGCCACCATAATCACTGTCAGAGTAACCATAGAGATTGAAATCACTATTTGTTGGATACCAGAGACCTAGTTTAGGTGCTCCTTTAAGGTATCTAAGAATTCTCTTGGAAGCAACTAGGTGAGACACCTTTGGAGCAGCCTGATATCTTGCACAAATGCAAGTTGCAAACATGATATCAGGTCTACTTGCTGTGAGATACATCAGAGAACCAATAATCGCTCTATACTGGTGTTGATCAGTATCCTCCCCCTTATAGTCAGGGCAGAGATTGTAGTTTCTAGGTATAGGTGGTTTTGCTGCTTTACAATCTTTCATATCAAATCTTTCTAAGATATCCTTGACATACTTAGATTGACTGATAAAGAACCCTTCCTTCATTTGATTCACCTGAATTTCAAGGAAAAAGTCCATTTTTCCCATGGAACTCATTGCAAACTTCTTCTTCATGATGCTCTCAAAGTCTTTACACATTTGGTCATTTGAAGAACCAAATATGATGTCATCAACATAGACTTGAACGAGCAAGATGTCCTTCCTAGACATTCTTATGAAAAGAGTCTTGTCAATGGTACCTCTAGTGTAACCATTCTTCAGGAGAAACTGAGACAATGTCTCATACCACAGCCTAGGTGCTTGGTGCAACCCATATAGAGCTTTATCCAATTTGCACATATAGTTGGGATGCTGTGGATCTTCAAATCCCGGAGGTTGGCATACATAGACTTCCCTATCTATATCCCCATATAGAAAGGCACACTTGACATCAAGCTGGTAGACAGTGAAATTCTTGGATGCAGCATAAGCAAGGAAGATCCTAACTGCCTCAAGTCTTGCAATAGGTGCAAAGACATCAGTATAATCGATTCCCTTCTCTTGAGTGTATCCTTGAACCACCAGTCTTGCCTTGTTCTTGATAATCAAGCCTCTATCTCTTTTGTTTCTAAAAACCCATTTAGTGCCTATAGGTACTTGACCAGATGGTAGCGGACGTAGGTTACAAACCTTTTGTCTTTTGAATTGAAGCAGCTCCTCTTGCATTGATTCAACCCAGCTACTATCTTTCAAGGCATCTTCCACCTTCTTGGGTTCCATTTGGGATAAAAAGCATGAGTACAAACAAACATTCCCATTGTGAGTTTGTCCTCTTGTTCTCATGCCTTCAGAGACTTCCCCTATGATGTTCTCAACTGGATGAGTGTTATGAATCCTAAGTCTAGGAATCACCTCCAGTTGCAAAGATAAATTCAAATTGGACGTAGTTTGCTCAAGAGCTTGAATACTTGGTCCAGCTATTGTTTCAAACTCATTCAATGAGAAAAAGAAACATCATCGTTTGTTTGCTGTGAAGCATCATCAACAGTTGCCTGTTCCTTCAAGATGTTGCTTTCATCAGCTTGGTGTTGTGCAGGGTCACCTGAAGAGGTTTAAAAGTCAACAGGTGAACTGCTTGTTGAAGCTCCACTATCTCTTGAGATGGTTATACTATCAGATCTTCCAATAATGGGAACTTGATTTGCTGCAGCTCTTGGAGAACTTGGAATAGGTCTGGGAAGCTCAAACAGTTGATCATCATCAGATTCACTTTGAGCACCTGTTCCAGCTGAAACATTCTCACAAGATGGTTTAGAATAGTTTGGAAACAATTCTAAATCAAAGATATGATCAGGGCCATTCCCCCTAACACAAGGAGTGTGCTCATTGACTACAATGTTGAAAGATTCCTCAAATTGTTGATTTTTAATGTTATAAACTCTATAAGCTTTAGAGTTAGAGGAATATACAACAAAGATAGCATCATCCGACTTTTCAGCAAATTTTGCCAAATTGTCTTTTGTGTGAAATATGGTACACCTGCTGCCAAAGGACCTTAGAAAGCCAATGAACGGTGGCATGTTGTTCCATAACTCATAAGGGGTTTTTCCATGTGGCTTTACCACAAGGACCCTGTTTTGCACATAGCATGCAGTGCTGATTGCCTCTGCCCAGAATGTTAGAGGCAGCTTTGAAGCATCTAACATAGTCCGAGCAGCCTCAATAAGTGTCCTATTTCTCCTCTCAGCAACACCATTTTGTTGAGGAGTTCTAGGAGCACTATATTGTCTGGTAATCCCTTTTGAGTTACAGAATGAGTCAAGAACGTGGTTCTTAAACTCAGTCCCTTGATCACTTCTAATTATTTTAACCTTGTGATCAATTTGATTTTCTATTTTAAGAATAAAAGATTTCAAAGTTTCAGCAGTTTCATCTTTGGTTCTTAAAAATAATACCCATGTAAATCTAGTAAAATCATCAACAATCACAAGACAATATGATTTCCATCCAATGCTCATTATACTTGTGGGACCAAATAGATCCATGTGCAATAAGTGTAATGGAGTGGTGATGGAGTTAACAACTTTGGATTTATGAGATGCCCTGTGTTGCTTCCCTTTCAGGCATGCAACACAGTTATCTTTGCAGAAAAATTCCTTTTTAAGCAAACCATGTACCAAGTTATTTTTAGCCAATTTATTCATTGTCTTAAAATTTACATGACACATTCGTTTATGCCATAGTGTTGACTCATCACCATTAGCTTTGGAAAGAAAGCATGATACTTCTCCCATTAGGGAAGCATTGTTCATATCCAGCTTGTACATATCCCCTTTCCTGGGAGATCTAAGAAGCACCAATTCCAAAGGAATTGTCATCCCGGGTTTGAGGATTATGCACTCATGTTCTGTGAAGAGCATTTGATGCTTTTGATCACAGAATTGAGAAACACTTAACAGGTTGTGTTCAAGCTGCTTGACAAAGTTAACTTTGTCAACTTTTAATTTTCCATTGGATATACTTCCTCTGCCAGAAATATGTCCTCCGGCCTCACCTCCAAACTGGACAGGACCTCCATCATAATGTTGAAATTGTTGAAGGAGAGATCTGTTCCCTGCCATGTGCCTGGAGCACCACTATCCACAATCCAAACATTGTTATTCTTGTCATATGGATGTCCCTGCACATAAGATGAGATGATTAGTTTTGATTGGAAACCCAAGCCTTGTTGGTCTTGGGTTCTTCCAATGATAGTGACACAATTGAACCAAAATTATGCATGGGGGTTCAATGGATGTTTTGAAGAAGAGGTTTCGGCTACAACATCTTCCTTGATCTTCCATTCCATCCCTTGGTTGATCATGGAGGATGAACTTGTTGAAGCTTTTGTAGCTTGGCATTCTTCTGAAGCTTCTTTCTTTTCGGAAGAAGCTTTTACCACCTTTTCTTCCGAAGCAGTCTTCTTCTGGAATGGTCTCAAGGGGACTCTTTTATTCTTTTGAGTCTTGATAGCTTTAGCTTCCGAAGCCTTTTTCCTTTCGGAAGAAGGGTCTTCTTTCGAAAACAGCCTTGCTTCGGAAACAAGCTTTCCCTTTTTCATCACTTGAACCATTTGATATGGTCCAAATGAGAAACCTTCCCTGACTCCTTCCTTTTTAACATTATTTGCATAATGTGTGCTAGCAGGATTGTAGTAACAATCTTTGGCCATGTGGTTTTGCAAACCACACATTATGCATGCAATGTTAATCTTTTGGGAACTTGAGGATTGTTGTTTCTTGTTCTTTCTCTCTTCATCAGCAACCTTTCCCTTCAATTTCTGAATCTTTGGTAGGACAGGAGTGCTGGTACTACACCCCTTTCCTGAATCAGAGTTTCCAACCACTTGGAATCCAGCTGAGATAAATACACCCTTTTGCTTTGGGTCTATCTTCAGCTTAGACTCAGCCACTTTCTTGGCAGTTTTTCTGGCTGCCTTAGCCCTGCTTCTTCTGGCTTTGGTGGTCAGGGTTTGATCATCATTGGTAGGAGAAGGTATGATTACCTGGTTCTTCCCTGTGATGGTCTCCATGGTTGCATCATTCTTTGACTCATGAGAAGGTGGGTCAGCAGATGGAACCTCTTGCTCCTCAGTACCACACCTTGGTTGTCTTATAGACTCATAGGAGTGTGGTGGAGCAATTTCATTGGTTCCCAACCCACCTTTGTTTTGGTAACAAAGCTTTGAGTGAGAGGATGATGCAAGAATGGCTTGGAAGTTTTGCTCGGAAATAGCATACTTCCTGGCTTGAGCCTCAGCTGTGACAAGCTGGGCTTGAGCCTCAGTTAATTTGGATATTAAATCCTTTATTTGAGTCTTATAGTTTGTGTGTTCGTGTTTTAATAGGGACACAGTTTTCTCTAACTCCTCAATTTTTCTTTGATAGTCAGATTCACCCCTTTTAAAATCATATTTTAAAACATTTAAAGACTCAATATCAGATTTAATCTCCATATTGTAGTCCTGATACAATTTAACCTTAGCAATACAGGCAGGAGTACAGAGATGTTCATATACCTTATTTTCATCTGTTCTGGCCATGAGTGCTTGAGCAGGAGTCACATCCTGTACCATGAAGCTCCAGTCAACTTCTTGAGCCATTGCAGCTGTTTCTGTTGACTTTCCAGTGGGCTTTGGTGTAGAGGGATGTGTGGAGGCCTGTGGGGTTCCCGGATTGGACTTGGGAGCCTTGCATTCCCTTGCAAAATGACCAACTTGGTTACAATTGTAACATTTGGCCTTGGTTTTGTCAAACCCAAATTTGCTGTTGATTGGGTTCTAGGGAAATTGCCTTCTAGTTCTCTTAAAGAACTTCTTTTCTCTGTAGGTTAGTAGAGCCATTTGTTGGACTATGTCCACGTATTCCACGTCATCCGGGCTGAAGCACTCTAGATCCTCAAAGCAATATTGATAATCATTTGAGTGTCCACTTTCTGAGATAAAAGCACAGCTATTCTGAAAGGAGCTTTGCTGAGCTTGTTGAGACCTTAGAGTCTCAGGAAATGTGATGTATGGCCCGAAAGAACAAGATGACTGCTGGGTGTAAGTCAGGTATTGTTGAGGCTGGGAGGTTCCTGAGCCTTCAGCAACCATTGAAGCGTTGCTAGCAGGATGTCACACCCCCGCTAAAAGCGGAAACACGGGGATGTAACGAGATCGGGATCATCATAACACATGGTAAGCAATAGAGTTGCAATATAATAAATGATGATAAAGCGTGTCATGACGACACCCGACACAAATGGAGACTTGTGTCGTGTTTAGTCAATGTTCACGACAACATAGCCATAAGCATAAACATGTTAAATGATTTACATAGTCAAAGATGATAACATTGTAATGTAAATTCCCACAACCCGGGAACAAGTATCAAAAGAATGAAATTTTTAATCAGACTACAACATTGTATCAAAATGATTGTTTGTCAAATATGTTTACTCTCAAAAATACATCCTAGGGTCTCCACTAAGGCAGCACACCTAGATCATCAATTAGCATGATCACCTGAAAAGATATGCTCAAAATGGTCAACAAAATTGTTGGTGAGCTCGCAGGTTTAAATAGTAAATAAGTAATTGATGTTGTATAGTAAATTATGTGGAATACCGTGTATACAGTTATAAGTAAGTAAAATCACATGATAATGAGCTTTGCAACCAAACCTAACGACGTACACAAAGATCTTGTCGGAATATATTCACCCAAGGGCCTGTTCCTGGTCACTGTTGGTACTAACTAGTAGTACTACCAATACCTATCCGTCGGTTCCCACACTGGAATTAAATAGTTGCAAAGAAAGTACCACACAACGAACTCAAGCATGTATCAGATAAGTACTCACAAAACAGTAACACGTTGATTCCAAGTATGTAAATTGTATGTAAATTGTACAACATTGAAAATGGGTGAGCATACTCTTCCCCCATGTTTGTAAATGATTGAAATATTGTATAAGCATAAAAAGGGGCCACGAAACTCACTTGTTAAGTGGTAAGTATGAATGATAAAAGTTTCCAAATGTTGTATGAAATGCACGGTCAAACACCTATTGACAGTTATTGTTAAGCATTAATGATATGTATAAAGCAAATAGTAACGTTCGGTCGGTCTGGGTTGTATCGGTTAGGTCGCGTGTAACACACACAAACAGACACACGTATTAGATCTTATGTAGACCCAAGTACTAGATATTGTCGCCATTGCTGATGATATTTGCGTAAGAGTTCCATTGTTATTAAAGAAGTATTTGGTAAATATTAGTAGTTACGAATCGGTTGTTGATTATTGTAAAAGGTTAAGTTGATTTGATTTGGAATAACATTAGTAAGTTTGATAATGTTGATTTTAACATTGTCATTAGCAATGGAAACCGTGTCGATGTCACCTTAACATCACACGACATACACACACTACACACAAGAAGGAAATCATACACAGCAACTTCAGTCGCACGACAAGACCAGGCGCACAACTCAACACTCCATTCGCACGAATCAACCCTCATTCATAGGAATCAGCTTCATTCGTACGATTGAACCTTCATTCGTGCGACTGCCATTCAGTCGTACCACACAACACTCAATCGCACGACTCAACCTCCATACGCACGAATCAACCTTCATTCGTACGAATCAGCTTCATTCGTACGACTTAACCTTCATTCGTACGATTGGCCTTTAGTCTTGCGATACACGCACAATCGCATACATCCATTCGTTAGCATGACTCAATCGCACACATTCATTCGCTCGCATGACTCAATCGCACACATACACACAGTCGCACGACACACCCAGTCGCACAACTCAGTCGCACGATTGACTCAGACGCATGACTCAGTCGCACGACTCACCCAGTCGCACGGCTCAGTCGCATGACAGACCCAGTCGCCAGAACAGAAAGTCGCGACTGCAGGAGGTGCAGAGCAGCCTCCGGCTGCTCCGAGCACGAGTTTTACACAACAAGGACTTCCAGAAACACACTACAAACACACACAAACAAGAAGCACACGCAGAAGGACATCACACGCACCCACACGACCTCATGTGTTCGGGTTGAACCCGAACACCCGAAACCCTAAAATGGACAGCAGAAAAACGAGCAAGAAAGGGACAACCAAGGTCGTCTACCTGCAAGAATGGAGTAGACTCGGTTGTAGTCGAAGTCTAGACGATGAAAACGTGACCAAATGGGGCGGTTTTGGTGCAAGGAGGAGGAAGAAAGGTGTAGAAGAAGAAATGAAGAAGAAGATGAAGATATGGAGGCTAGGGCTGGAAATGGAGTATTTATACCCAGCCCTAGTTTGGCAATGTTGGATTCTTTTTGCCCAAGACCACATAGAATATTGATGTGGTTAGTACGTAATGATCCAAGTCGGGTCATACCCAATAACAAGCTTGCAAACTCTAATATAAATATTTAATTGATGATATGATCATGCAATTGAATAAATACACCAATTTAGAAAATGGGGTTTCTAAATAAATTGCATATGAGATGAAACAACTTATAAGGATACTTTGTTTATGGACATTATTTGTAATGTTATTTAAGTTGGTTAAATAACATCAAATAATAATAATAGTGTGTGTATAATTTATATAATTAAAAGGTTAATTAGATAACTTATACGTATAATTAGTAAAACAATTAGTGAAAGTTTTTGGGGGGAAAACCCCAAACTCTTCAAGTTCGGCCGCCCCTAATAGGGGTCCAAGGCCACTTGTTTCTTTCACTTGTTTTTCCAAGAAACACACACACACTCCATCTCTCTCTCTCTCTCTCTCTCTCTCTCTCTTACATGCAAGCACCTCAAGAACATTTCTTCCTCTCCATTATTGAAGAATACAGGGGCTGAAATTCGGATTCCAGCAGCTCTTGTGGTGTGTTTTGGTGTTCAAAAGCCTAGCAACAAAGTGTCTTGCTTGAGGCTTGTGGGTATACTAGCTTGAGGACACCTCTACTTGGTGTTTTGGTCATTCAAGAAGCTCATTTTCTTCATCCAAATTCGTTTTTCTGCAGCTCTACAAAAGGTAGTTTGTATCTTTTGTTTTTGGTTGTTTATTCTTCTTGATAGCTAGTTCATACACATATAAATGTTCCTTATGTTCTTGGGTTTGTTGTTAATATGATATGAGCCTTAATTTTCAGATTACAAATGATAATATTAAGGTTTTATTCCGCTGCGTTTTTCTTGTTTAAATGGTTAAACTACTAAAATATTGGTCCAACAAACCCAACAGGCAAAATGTCACATTTAGTCCCTGCACTTAACCCCCGAGTTTCCCAAATTTGTTTCGGTTGAAAACGACTTTAATAGATTTGTTATATTAATGATAAAAATATATTTAATGATATTTGTAACATAAAAATGATTTTATTAGTGACAATAATTTTATATAAAAATAGCATATTTTGCAGTAACGATGATGAAAATTTGTAAAAGTTTTTAAGGATAGCATACGTTAATGATAAGAGCACAAGAATAAAGATGATAAAGCAAGTATAATATCCACACGAATAGTTTATAAAGATGAGGAATGAACGAGCGAAGAAAAGTTAACGGAATCCATGTTAATTGACGGACCTTTTGGTGATGGATGTCACAGTATACCCTAGTTGAGAGAATTTCGTCCCGAAATTCAGCTGGAGTTAGGTCCAAGAGTGTCATCCTCGAATAGATGTGGATATTTGAGTTTCATCTGGTCTTCCCGCTCCCATGTAAACTCTGGCCCTCGCTTTGAATTCCATCTCACACGGACAATTGGTATTCTACTGCGCTTCAATTGCTTGACCTTTCGATCCATGATCTCAATGGGTTCCTCAACAAAATGAAGCTTTTCGTCAATATTGATTTCCTCAATTGGTACGTGAAGGGATTCGTCTGTCAAACACTTCTTGAGGTTCGACACGTGGAAAGTATCATGTACACCGCTGAGTTCTTATGGCAACCTTAGTCGGTAAGCCACTGGACCGATTTTTTTGGTAATCTCGAATGGTCCTGCGTATCTTGGGGCTAACTTCCCTTTCTATCCAAATTGAACGATTCCTTTCCACGGAGAGACTTTAAGTAAAACCCGATCCCCAATGTTAAATTCCAGAGGCTTCTGACGGTTGTCGGCATAGCTCTTTTGGCGATCTCTGGCAGCTTTTAGTCGGTCTTTGATTTGGAAAATCTTGTTGGTTATTTCTTGAATGATCTCTGGGCCTGTTAACTGACTTTCACCAATCTCGGCCCAACAAACGGGTGATCTACATTTTCTTCAATACAATGCTTCGAATGGAGCACATCCATGCTTGTATGGTAGCTGTTGTTGTAAGAGAACTCGATCAGCGGTAGGTGAGTGTCCCAACTACCACCAAAGTCGATTACACACGCCCTCAGCATGTCTTACAACGTTTGTATAGTTCGTTCACTTTGGTCGTCTGTCTGAGGGTGATGGGCGGTACTCATATCTAATCGAGTGCCCATCGCTTTCTGTAGTGTCTGCCGAAATCGTGAAGTAAATCGGCTGTCACGGTCAGATATGATCAACACCGGAACTCCGTGTCTTGTCACGACCTCCTTGATGTACAGTCTCGCCAACTTATCCATTTTGTAGTCTTCTCGGATCGGCAAGAAATGAGCTGACTTCGTCATCCGATCCACTACGACCCATATCGAGTCATGTCCGCTGCTCGTTCTAGGGAGTTTGGTAATAAAATCCATAGCTATATTCTCCCATTTCCACTCGGGAATTTCAGGTTGCTGTAATAATCCCGATGGTTTCTGGTGTTTAGCTTTAACTTTCGAGCATGTCAAGCATCTGCTGACGTACATAGCAATGTCTTTCTTCATGCCTGGCCACCAGTACAGATCTTTGAGATCGTGGTACATCTTGTCTGCACCAGGATGAATAGAATATCGCGTCTTGTGTGCTTCATCCATGACCAAGGTACGTACACCTCCCCATCTAGGTACCCATATGCGATCCATGAAGTATTGTATGCCATCATCCTTGCAACTCATTTGTTTATCTAACCCTCGGAATTCTTCTCCCGCAAGGTTTTCTTCTTTCAATGCCTCACTTTGTGCAATTTGGGTCTGAGCTTTCAAATTTGTTTGAATGGTCAATCCTAACGCTCGAGCACGTAGTGGTTTCACGCGTTCTTTGCGGCTTAAAGCATCAGCCACCACGTTAGCTTTCCCCGGATGATACCGGATTTCACAATCGTAGTCACTAAGAAGCTCTACCCAACGTCATTGACGCATATTAAGTTCCTTCTGATCCAGGATATGTTGGAGGCTCTTATGATCTGTGTAGATGACGCATTTGGTTCCATACAAGTAATGCCTCCATATCTTAAGTGCAAATACTACAGCTCCCAACTCAAGATCGTGAGTTGTATAGTTCTTTTCATGCACCTTAAGTTGTCGCGAAGTGTAGGCAATCACCTTATCCTTCTGCATTAGCACACATCCCAATCCTTGATGTGAAGAATCACAGTACACCACAAAATCATCAGTTCTATCTAGGAGGGACAATATCGGTGCGTTGTACAACTTCTTTTTCAACGGTTGGAACACTTGTTCTTGTGCATGTCCCCAATCAAACTTCTTGTCTTTCTGAGTCAGCAGTGTTAATGGTTGCGCGATCTTTGAAAAATTCGCGATGAAGCGACGATAGTATCCGGCCAATCCTAAGAATTGCCGTATTTCTGAAGGTGTCTGGGGTGCATCCCATTTCTTCACCGCTTCGATCTTGCCGGGATCTACATGAATCCCATCCTTATTCACCACATGACCCAAAAACTTCACTTCTCGCAACCAAAATTCACACTTCGAGAACTTGGCGAAAAGTTTCTCTTCCCGTAGAAGTTCCAGTATTGACCGAAGATGTTCTTCATGATCTTCTTTCGATCGGGAGTAGATAAGTATATCGTCTATGAATACGATCATGAACTTATTCAAGTAAGGTTTGCACACCCAATTCATTAGATCCATAAACACAGCTGGTGCGTTAGTCAGCCCGAACGGCATGACCAAGAACTCATAGAGCCCATAACGAGTTCTAAACGCTGTTTTTGGTATGTCGTCCTCGAAAACCCTTAGTTGATGATATCCAGAACGAAGGTCGATCTTTGAGAAATATGAAGCTCCTTGCAGCTGATCAAACAGATCGTCGATCCTGGGGAGAGGATATCGATTCTTCACGGTTAACTTGTTCAACTCACGATAATCGATGCACATTCGAAACGACCCATCCTTCTTCTTGACAAATAATACCGGTGCTCCCCACAGTGAGTGACTCGGCCGAATAAAACCTTTCTCCAGAAGTTCATGTAACTGACTAGATAACTCTTTCATTTTTGATGGTGCTAAGCGATATGGCGTCTTTGCTACCGGTGTAGCTCCAGGAACCAATTCTATACGAAATTCCACTTGTCGTGGAGGAGGCAAACCAGACAAGTCATCAGGAAATACATCTGGGTAGTCCCGTACCACTGGAATATCTACTAATTTCCTCTCCTCTTCCTTCTTTTCCACCACATGAGCTAGAAAAGGGTAGCACTGCTTTCGTAAACTTCGGCGTGCTTTCATGCAGGATATAAGCTTTAAGTTTCTTCCCGGTCGTTCTCCTTGAATCCTGAGTACATCCCCGTTTGACATGGGGATTCGTACTACTTTGTCCCGACAGACAATCTCAGCCTCGTGTTTCGACAACCAATCCATTCCCACGATCACGTCGAAGCTTTCTAACTCAAAGGGTACCAAGTCTATATCGAAGGCATGGTTCTCCAACATTATCGAGCACTTCCTAATAATCTCATCGGCCTGAACAACCCTACCGTTGACCATTTTGTACAGAGTAGCTAGTTTCTAGCCTAAACTCAGAAGATATACAGCTATTGTCTGCTCCAGTATCAAATAATATAGATGCGAAGTGGTGATTGAGTAAGTGCGTACCTGTGACAACATTCGGGTCCTGACGAGCATTGTTGGCTCTAATGACAAATGCACGTCCCTGAGCTGTATTTCTTTGATTTTCCGGGCCTTGATTTCCAGCTATGGCCATCACCTGCTGCTGGTTGTTCCCTTGTTGACCCGGCGCCCGATTCAATCTGGGGCACATGTTTCTGTAGTGACCAGGGCCTCCACACTCATAACAGACCCTTGCATTCCCGGCGGGGTTAACTGCGTTGACCGGCGCCAGCAGATTCGGCGCTATTCTACAGTCCCTCGCTAGATGCCCTGGGCCTTTACAGTTCGCGCACACCCGGCACGGCATTCTTGGGGGATGATGATAGTTGCACCTATCACATTTGGGGTGCGGCCCAACATACTCTCTCTTGCCTTGCGTCACGGCCACAAAATTCCTGGTTGTCCTGGCCCTCTTGTCAAATATCCCGGCACTCGACCGGCTTGTTTCTCCAACATCTTTTCTTTTCTCTGCTCCTCTATCCAAAAACCCTGTTCTCACCATCTCATCAGTCAGAGCGCCAGCCTTCAGAATTGCGCTCTGGATCGTAGGAGGAGCAGCTGCTGTTACCATCGCCCGAATTTGAGGCGCAAGTCCCCAAATATACCTTTCGATCCTCTTTGATTCCGGAGTGACCAGATGTGGAACCAGTCTTGCCAATTCGTGGAATCGATCAGTGTAAGCTGCGTGCCAAGCCCCCACCATAGCATGATTCCACAATTCATGCTCCAATTTCTGCATCTCGTTGAGGGGGCAGTATTCCTCGGTGATCAATGCCTTAAACTCATTCCATGGAATTTGCATTGCTGATTCTCTTCCCCTAGCCTGAATCTGAGTGTTCCACCAAGTTAGTGCTTTGCCCTGTAGTGAACACGTGGCATACTTGATTTTCTGGCTATCGAGGCATTCGCTGATGTCAATCACTGCCTCCATCTTGTCAAGCCACCTGGTCAGGGCTATCGCTCCACCTATCCCATCAAATTCTTTCGGTTTGCAGGCCACAAACTCCTTGTACGAACATCCCCATCTGGTATTAACAACCCCAGTCTCATTACCGGTTGTTCCACCATTCCTGGTCTCCTGATTGCTCTAATTCCTAGTCGGGTTCCCATTACCTACTTCAGTTTCAATACCACATTGACCTCTTTCTCCACCATCCTCATTATCATTGGCACCATCCTCGTGGGGATGGTGTTGCTGGAGAGCATCGCTCACTTGGGCCACTATAGTCGGAATCAGCGCGACCAGTTGTTGAGCGATCAGAGCTGCCATATCAGAGTCTCCTGTTCCTTGATTATTACTGGCAGGGCCATCATTTGTTCTTGGTGCTCTACCTCTGCCTCTTCCTCTGCCCCTCAGGGCTTCACTTCCGCCACTATTGTTGCGGGTAACTCTTCGAGGCGGCATTTTCTAATCATAAAAGTAGTAAACATGTAAGCTTTAACCATTTCAAAGTGTATTATCAATACCACTCATCAAAGTCCATCATTCCAAGTTAATATCACACTTATAGTCCACACATCACATGTAAGTCGTGTAGTTCTCACACCATGAATTGAATATGTCCCAACAATATTCCATCATAACAGTTGTAAATCCATGCATATAATCACGTTTAGTCTAGCGAAGGTTGTTTATCTCCTCCTCTTTCAAGGTTTCAGACATAACCTCCTCAGGGTCAATCTCAATGTCCGAGGTCAAGCGCGATAGCATGATCTGTAAAGATCTCTTTGGGTTTAATACCCGGATTTGATAAACCAACTCGGCGCGCAGAGGGAACGGAAGATCCAATAGAAGCATCCATAAAGAGTGAGCACAAGGGCTCTCTCACAGGGTGAAAATATCACATAACAGATAGATAAACGAACAAGTAAAGAGGAACACATACATGAGATATAAAATGCACACAGATCCTAGCATGCAAATCTACACGAAGGTTCCTAGGTTATAGTCTAGGTCAAGCGTACTGCCTAATTCTCTATAACCAATGGCTCTGATACCAATCTGTCACACCCCCGCTAAAAGCGGAAACACGGGGATGTAACGAGATCGGGATCGTCATAACACATGGTAAGCAATAGAGTTGCAATATAATAAATGATGATAAAGCGTGTCATGACGACACCCGACACAAATGGAGACTTGTGTCGTGTTTAGTCAATGTTCACGACAACATAGCCATAAGCATAAACATGTTAAATGATTCACATAGTCAAAGATGATAACATTGTAATGTAAATTCCCACAACCCGGGAACAAGTATCAAAAGAATGAAATTGTTTAATCAGACTACAACATTGTATCAAAATGATTGTTTGTCAAATATGTTTAGTCTCAAAAGTACATCCTAGGGTCTCCACTAAGGCAGTACACCTAGATCCTCAATTAGCATGATCACCTGAAAAGATATGCTCAAAATGGTCAACAAAATTGTTGGTGAGCTCGCAAGTTTAAATAGTAAATAAGTAATTGATGATGTATAGTAAATGATGTGGAATACAGTGTACACAGTTATAAGTTAGTAAAATCGCATGACAATGAGCTTTGCAACCAAACCTAACAGCGTACACAAAGATCTTGTCGGAATATATTCACCCAAGGGCCCGTTCCTGGCCACTTTTGGTACTAACTAGTATACCAACAAAAAAGGATGGGGGTGTCAACCCAGTAGTACTACCAATACCTATCCGTCGGTTCCCACACTAGAATTAAATAGTTGCAAAGAAAGTACCACACAGCGAACTCAAGCATGTATCAGATAAGTACTCACAAAATAGTAACATGTTGATTCCAAGTATGTAAATTGTACAACATTGAAAATAGGTGAGCATACTTTTCCCCCATGTTTGTAAATGATTGAAATATTGTATAAGCATAAAAAGGGGCCACGAAACTCACATGTTAAGTGGTAAGTATGAATGATAAAAGTTTCCAAATGTTGTATGAAATGCACGATCAAACACCTATTAACAGTTACTGTTAAGCATTAATGATATGTATAAAGCAAATAGTAACGTTCGGTCGGTCCGGGTTGTATCGGTTGGGTCGCGTGTAACACACACAAACAGATACACGTATTAGATCTTATGTAGACCCAAGTACTAGATATTGTCGCCATTGCTGATGATATTTGTGTAAGAGTTCCATTGTTACTAAAGAAGTATTTGGTAAATATTAGTAGTTACGAATCGGTTGTTGATAATTGTAAAAGGTTAAGTTGATTTGATTTGGAATAACATTAGTAAGTTTGATAGTGTTGATTTTAACATTGTCATTAGTAATGGCAACCGCATCGATGTCACCTTAACATTACACGACATACACACACTACACACAAGAAGGAAATCACACACAGCAACTTCAGTCGCACGACAAGACCAGACGCACAACTCAACACTCCATTCGCACGAATCAACCCTCATTCATACGAATCAGCTTCATTCGTACGATTGAACCCTCATTCGTGCGACTGACATTCAGTCGTACCACACAGCACTCAATCGCACGACTCAACCTCCATACGCACGAATCAACCTTCATTTGTACGAATCAGCTTCATTCGTACGACTGAACCTTCATTCGTACGATTGGCCTTCAATCGTGCGATACACGCACAATCGCACACATCCATTCGTTAGCATGACTCAATCACACACATTTATTCGCTCGCATGACTCAATCGCACATACACATAGTCGCACGACACACCCAGTCGCACAACTCAGTCGCACGATTGACTCTGACGCATGACTCAGTCGCACGACTCACCCAGTCGCTCGGCTCAGTCGCATGACAAACCCAGTCGCCAGAACAGAAAGTCGCGACTGCAGGAGGTGCAGAGCAGCCTCTGGCTGCTCCGAGCACGAGTTTTACACAACAAGGACTTCCAGAAATACACTACAAACACACACAACAAGAAGCACACGCAGAAGGACATCACACGCACCCACACGACCTCATGTGTTCGGTACCTGAAACCCTAAAATGGACAGCCGAAAAACGAGCAAGAAAGGGACAACCAAGGTCGTCTACCTGCAAGAATGGAGTAGACTCGATTGTAGTCAAAGTCTAGACGATGAAAACGTGACCAAAAGGGGCGGTTTTGGTGCAAGGAGGAGGAAGAAAGGTGTAGAAGAAGAAATGAAGAAGAAGATGAAGATATGGAGGCTAGGGCTAGAAATGAGGTATTTATACCCAACCCTAGTTTGGCAAAATGTCACATTTAGTCCCTACACTTAACCCCCGAGTTTCTCAAATTTGTTTCGGTTGAAAACGACTTTAATAGATTTGTTATATTAATGATAAAAATATATTTAATGATATTTGTAACTTAAAATGGTTTTATTAGTGACAATAATTTTATATAAAAATGGTATATTTGGCGGTAACGATGATGAAAATTTGTAAAAGATTTTAAGGATAGCATACATTAATGATAAGAGCACAAGAATAAAGATGATAAAGCAAGTATAATATCCGCACGAATGGTTTATAAAGATGAGGAATGAACGAACGAAGAAAAGTTAATAGAATCCACGTTAATTGACGGACCTTTTGGTGACAGATAACACACAAGAAGACTCAAGGGTCTGCTTGTCTGATGGCCTCTCTTACTCTCCATTTCCAAACGGTATCCATTAAGGATGTCATAGAGTTCAGTCATGGTGAGTGTATTCAGATTCTGTGTTCTCTTGATAGAGACACAGTAGAATGTCCACTCATTGGGTAATGCACTCATGAACTTTCTTGTAAGGTCTCTAAGTTCATGAGCAATTCCCACAGATTGAAGGGAAGAAATGAGATCCATGTACCTAAAGTATTGCTGGCTAAGTGTCTCTCCAGCAACATAGGTGAAGTTCTCGAACTGCTACTTCAGTGAGTCCTTCTTGGAGTCATTTGAGCTTGAGTACATTTGAGCAAGCGCATCAAACAGTTCTTTGGCAGACTTGCAATGCTCAAACCCCACCATGATGGAGTTGGGAATTGCAGTCATGAGAACAGTCATAGCATTACTGTCAATGTCCAGCTTCTTCCGGTCCTCATCAGAATAATCTTCAACAGCTTTCTCAATCATGGCACCGTTTCCACCAGCTACTTTTGGCTTATACGGGCCATTGACAATGGATTGCCACATCTTGCTGTCTTGATACCTGATGAAGCCTTCCATTCTTCTGCTCCATGACCTGAAGTTTTCAGGGGTGATGATGGGTGCTTTGGTCATCATCCCCATCTCTACTTCAGATTTGTTGAGGGCCATTTTGAGTGTGGTATAAGGAGGATTAAAAAAAGGTTGATTAGAATGGTAAGATCTCACAATCAAGAGCCTAAAAAGCTCTGATACCAATTGCAGGATCGGGTTTGTCACTTAAACACTTGGATTTCTCTCAAACTCACTTATAGAACACTCAAATCAGATGAAGTAAAGTCTTTTACAAGAGTTGATAATAATATAATAAGTAGCAAAGAACACACAGAAATAATTTTCAAGGCACTTGTATATATTACTTCTCAACTCAAGGTATTACAAGACTCTTACAAGCATGAAACATGAGTTAAATGAGAAACTATATATACTAGATCCTACAGCCGGATATACTTTGATACCAGCTGGAAACCTAAGACTAAAGCATATACTACAATGCTAGAGTTAAGGTATCTTAGATAAAGTATTATCTAAGATATGGTAGTCATGACATGTCCATGACTTACCTTTTATCACCAACTAAAGTTGGCAACTGTACTAACTGATAAAGGTAAACAGTGGAATAAAGTATGGTCAACTACATGGCTTTTGAGAAAACGCCATGCAGTATCTCAGAGGTCTGCAGCGGAGTGTCAGGAAGACCATATTATGTCCACTGGATAATAGTAGTGTCTTCCGAAGATAAGTTGGCTTCGGAAGAACAAGTTCTTCCGAAGCCACTTATACTTCGGAAGAGGCTTCTATACTTCCGAGGCTTGAGGACTTCTATACTTCGGAGGTTGACTTCTGATCTATCATTCTAAGTCTTGATCTTCGGAAGTACGTTCTTTGTCTTCGGAAGTTGGAGTTTTCCTTCGGAAGTTAGTTTTACACTTTGTCTTCGGAAGAGCTCCTTTTTCCTTCGGAAGTTCCGTATTTAGCTTTGGAAGTCCTTTATTTGTTGTACCAAAATATTCTAAGTGATTTGGTTTTGGTTGCACCAGCCTTTCTAGATCCAACAGCTTCCACTGTACACGCACAAGAGGAACCACTTTATTCCTTAACCTCTTCTCTTTACGATCGATGATCGCCACTGGTTGCTCTACATAATTGAGCCGTTCATCTACCCCGATATCCTCCAATGGAACAATCATATCTTCATCTGCTAAATACTTTCTCAGACGAGATACATGGAATGTCGGATGAATTCCACTTAACTCCTCTGGTAATTCTAGTCTATAGGCCACCTCTCCTACTCGAGCAACGATTCGGGAAGGCCCTATGTATCTCGGGCTCAACTTGCCCCGCTTTCTGAACCGAATGATACCCTTCCAAGGTGAGACTTTCAGCATAACTCTATCACCCACCTGGAACTCAATTGGTCGACGTCTCTTATCGGCATACGATTTCTGCCCATCTTTGGCTGCCTTCATAAAGGCCTTGATCCTTTCCAGCTTCTTAGTCGTAGCCTCGATCACCTCAACACTCCCCAACTCCTTCTGACCAATATCACCTCAACAAACAGGGGTTCTACATCTCCTACCGTATAGTATCTCATAAGGAGGCATACCAATACTGGCATGATAACTGTTGTTATATGAGAACTCGGCTAACGGTAAGTGGTCATCCCAACTTCCTCCAAAATCAATGACGCATGCCCGAAGCATATCCTCCATTGTCTTAATCGTCCTTTCTGATTGACCATCTGTCTGAGGATGATAAGCCGTGCTAATATGTAACCTCGTCCCCATCGCATCATGGAATTTCCTCCAAAACTTAGATGTAAACTGGGTGTCACGATCAGACTCAATAGACGCCAGCACACCATGACGAGTTACAATCTCCTTGATGAACAGATCCGCCAACCTCTCGGATGAATATGTCTCGTGAATCGGTAGGAAGTGAGCACTCTTTGTCAGACGATCAACAATCACCCATATTGCATCATACCCTCGCGCGGTACGCGACAGCTTCGTAATAAAATCCATGGTGATGTGCTCCCACTTCCATTCCGGTATATCCAAAGGTTGGATCTTCCCATACGGCTTTTGGTGCTCGGCCTTCACTTGTAAACAAGTAAGGCATTTACTCACATACTCCACCACATCACGCTTCATACCTGGCCACCTATAATCTTTCTTCATGTCTTGATACATCTTTGTAGCACCGGGATGAATAGAGTACCGAGTCTTGTGAGCTTCATCCATGATTTTCACACGTAGATCCCCAAAACAAGGAATCCACATCAGCCCGAATCGGGTTCTAACACCGAGTGTGTTTTCACCCAACTCCGCAACCAGACCTCTTATTCTTTCGGAGTTAAGATGATCTTCTTTCAATGCGTCATCTTGAAACTCCTTAACTTGCTTCATCAAATTCGAGGTCATGATCAACTGGTAAGCTTTTACCCGAATCGGCTCGGGTCTCTCCTTTCGGCTAAGGGCATCCGCCACCACGTTGGCTTTGCCTGATGGTAATGGATCTCGCAATATGAGCCCTAACCATCTCCTTTACCCCACGTTCAAATCTTTCTGCTCGAAGAAGTACTTCAAGCTCTTGTGATCAGTGAATATGGTGCATTTCGTCCCATACAGGTAGTGCCTCCAAATCTTTAACGCAAAGACCACAACTGCTAGCTCCAAGTCATGAGTAGGATAGTTAACCTCATGAACTTTCAGCTGTCGGGATGCATAGGCTATAACCTTTCCTCTCTGCATCAACACACATCCCAACCCCGAGTAAGAAGCATCTGAATAACCCACCAAATCGTCGCTTCCATCGGGTAGCGACAAGACAGGAGCTTGAGTCAATCTCGTCTTTAATTCCTCGAATGCCTTCTTCTGAGCTTGACCCTATACAAACTTCACATCCTTATACTACCGTCCTTCTTCTTCACGAATAAGACCGGAGCACCCCAAGAAGATATACTCGGTCTAATGAACCCCTTATCAAGCAGCTGTTGTAATTGCTCCATCAACTCTTTTATCTCCGTCGGAGCCAACCGATACGGTGCCTTAGCAACAGGTTGAGCACCTGGTATCAAATCAATCTGAAACTCAATCTCACGGTCAGGTGGCACTCTTGGTAAGTCTTCGGGAAATACATCTGGGAAGTCACACACAACCGGTACATTGGATAGTTGTGGTGTTGGCGTATTCACGTCCTTTGCGTAGGCCAAGTAGGCACTACATCCACGCCTCATTCCGCCACCGCCATTGGAATCACTTTCGGAATCGTAGTGACTCGATCGCCGTAAACCGTTACCGCACTCCCGTCAGGCGCTGTCAATCTGACCATCTTTTTGCGACACACAATGTTCGCCTCGTAGTCCACCAACCAATCCATTCCAAGGACTACATCGAAACCGCCTAAGGTCATCACGCATGGTCTAACAAGAAACTTATGACCTTCTAATTCAATGTCACAGCCTTCTATTATCTCAAAGATCCTGGTAGACTTACCTATGGCAATTTCTACATCGAAGGGCTTATCAACACTTCTACTCCTAATGAACAACTTAGCACAAAAGGCAGCAGAAATGAAGCTCCTACTAGCACCAGAATCAAACGACACAGAAGCAAGAGTTTGGTTACTAAATACGTACCTGACATGACATCGGGGTCCGTCCTAGCCTCCTCCCCGGGTCATCGTGAGGGCTCTGCGCTCGCCTCCTGCCCTCCAGTTCCAGTCATCCTCCTTGCCCAAAAACTCTCGTCCCTTGGCTTCTTGCAGTCTCTACTTATATGACCCTTTCCGCCACAGTTATAACACCTCTTTACCCCACAATTCTTTGCCAGATGACCGAGCCTCCCACATTTGAGGCAGAGGTTTGATCCTCACCTACACTCTCCTGTATGCTTCTTCCCACAATTACCACAACTCTTCACCCCCGCATTGGAAGTGACCCCACGTCGGTCATCCACCCTCGCAGCCTTATTGTTTGGAGTGAAACTCTCACGTTCAACCCGCTTTCCATTCCAATTCTTGTCGCTGCTACCCTTCTTGTTCACTTCAATCAGGGTCGTCTCCTTCACCACCCTAATCACCTCAGCCACCATAGACAGCAGAATCATCTGCATAACCTGTTGAACTCCCTCAACCGCAGTCTCTTTTAATACGGTCCTCAGGTTAGCACTATCATCACCGCCTTCCTGGTGATGGATCTCAGGCTCTTCGAGTGCCATTTCAGCAGCCTAGTCATACTTCTCGTGACACGCGGTCCAGCACCACGTCCACCACAACCTTCACCCGACGAAACCTTTGAAGATCTGCCACCGGCCATCCTCTAACACTCTAAAAGATTCAAACACCAACACGGTCATTCAAGGGAACAGCTCAGTTTATGTCAAGTATAGTAAGTCCCTAATTACAGTGGCCAGTTATGATTAGCCACTTACTTTACTCTTCATACCCCGAGCATTACCTATCCTAACTACATCAGTATCTAAATCTACAAGCAACACATAAACCACATAACATGCGCACGTAATACCGATTAATCATTAAGAAAATACCTGATGGCACGCAGCTACTCAGATTGGCATCCCTTCCCTTTCCGTCCCATTTTCAGTTTAAGTTAAGGTTTATTTTTAAAAAAATTTACCCGTTTCACTTAAACTTTGGCTCTGATACCAACTTGTAAGGCCCCGATCCCGGGACACTCACAGTTGGACCATCATCGCACATAAAGCATATAATTTCATTAACTTGAAGAAACATCGTAGCGGAAACATTAAAACAACATTCCATTTCATCATAAAAGCTTTTGCAAAATAATACATCGTTATCAAATTACAAAATACTTGTTGCATTACATCACAAAAGCGTTATAAATATGGATGCCATCCAAAATGAGCCGAGTAGCCGCCCCGTGCCATCCTCAGCAACCTTTACCTGCCAACTGGAAACACATAAAAGTCAGCGTTGCTGAGTGAGTTCTAGTTTTAACATAAAACATACTTTACTTTCGTTTAAAACCGTTCTTTACTTTTGTATGTGGTCACACATCATACGTACACATAGATAATATCATTATTATCTTCATCATTTATTCGTTAACTTTCATTATTTACTTTCATTTGTACGTTCATCTTTACTTCTTTACATTCTGTCCAAAACCATGAACTTTATCCCACCGTCATGCGTAAAGCGGGTACTGGGCCGAGGTCTATCATAGACCCCCCGTCATGGCGCTCAGTGGCCTGACCACAGTACCTAGGGTAAGTTCAGGTGTACCATTGTCATGTGCTATACCCCACCATCATGCATAAAGCGGGTACTGGGCTGAGGTCTATCATAGACCCCCTATCATGGCGCTCAGTGGCCTGACCACAATACCTAGGGTAAGCAACAAAGGTTCCATCTAATGGTCAATCCCAAAGGAAGACCCCGGTGTGCATCCTTTTGGGGTAGCTATCCTACACACCGTTTACCATCATTCATTCATTAATGCATGCATTCTTTCATTACGTTCCTCTTTTCATTATCTTCCGCTTTACGTTACATAATACTTTTCATTTCATTCATTAGTCATTCGACGTAAAACCATGAAAAATAATCATACATAATAGGAACATAAACATACATCATCACCGTATAGGGCATCATCATACATTCATAATATACACCATACATACCATCATAAATCAGTCATACATCACATACACCATCACATAAGGATCAACCATACATCGTCATACATGCCCATCATAACATCTATGACCTCAAAAGTCAACTTACATAAACCCCCGGGAATTCTCCAAGTCAAAGCCTACATTTACCTTTTTTTTCCCGAGAATCAGGTGATAAACTAAGTTCTTTCAGGCGCATGAACCCTATTTGGGCGTATGGGCACTATTCAGTCGCATGGCCATTCCAGGCGCATGAGGACACTTAGGCGTATGGACTCTCAGTCGCATAGCTTCCATGCGTATGGCCTTCAATCGCATGACTTTAGGCGCATGGGCTTCAGTCGCATAACTTCCATGCGTATGGCCTTCAGTCGCATGACTTCAGGCGCATGGGCTTCAGTCGCATGCCTTTCGACCGTATAGCCAGTCGCATGCCATTCGGTCTCATGGATTCTAGTCGCATGAGCCTTAGCTGGTGCAGAATGCAGCCCCCCTTCGAACCCTAACTGCAGATCTCGACCTCCAGCCCCTTTCTAACCTGTTCTAGGCTAAAACCAACCATCCTAAGCCCTAGAAACACAACCACAACATTATTCAAGCATCACAAGCCCAACACGAGTCCCACCCGAGTCACACACATACACATATACATACATACGGGTTCCACACCCCAACACCAAAAACGATTTTTGCTATGTGTTCCTGCCCCAAATCAGTTAAAAACGTATAAAAGAGGGGTCCTAGAACTCACCTTAGCAGCCCCTTCGAGTAGAGCTTCACACAAACCCGCTTGCCTTCGACTTTTGCACTCGATTCTTCGAAACCCTAGCTTTTGCTCTTTCTCCCTTTCTCCCTCTCTTGAACCGAATGGAATGAGTATGGGAGAGGGAGAATGGGCTGCCATCCCCTTTACACCCACTCTTCCAAACTTTTCCCCTTTTTGGCAAGATTGGTCCCTCCACTTGGACTTTATTTCTTTTCTTCCTTTTTCTTTCTTCTTCTTCTTTCTTTGACTTTAAAGAAAATAACCCGGCGTTACACGCTATGAGTCCATCTCTTCTTTCTTCTTCACATTAATTTATTAGTAAACTTAAATAAAAAAATATAATCTAGAATCTCTATCTATAATCTTTTATTATGTAACATTTGCAATTGGTAACCGCTTTGGTCCATTGTTCACCGATTTGGTCCATTGTTCACTGAGTTTGTTCTAATTGTAGTCCTCTCGATCAACAGTAACATCAACTGCTACTTGCATTTTAGGAGAAAAGAAAAAGTAGTTGTTGGATAACGAACCGATATTCTAGTAAATTTGAGCGAGCACTAGAAATACGATAAAAACAGTTCAGGTGTAACTGTTAATAGTCACCAAAGAACACAGTGTGCTACTAAATGTTCTTTACATTTAGGTGATTCTAAGCATTTTTTATTGTTATATGTAGTACGTAAGTTCATATATAAGAAGCATTTACATATATATATATATATATATATATATATATATATATATATATATATATATATATATATATATATATATATATATATATATATATATATATATATATATATATATATATATATATATATATATATATATATATATATATATATATAGGGAGATTCAAATAAAAACAGTACTTTTTCTAAAAAGGCTAAGAAAGAATAAGAGAATGACAAGTGGCATATTATAATTATTAAGAAAATGGCAATTTTGTCCATTGTAAAATTAGGTATCCCATCCTTGTCCCCTTCAAAATTAAGCACTATTATACAGGCACCAACATAGTCACCGTACTCCAACCTGACCCCAATTGTTCTTTTCTTACATAAAGCTTCATGAACACAGCTGAAAACGACCCCAAAATCGTCGTCCTTAGAAAATGATAACATGTATTCTAAGGAACTTTATTATTTTAGATATAACATGTATGAATCAACAAACTAGTTTTATCATGTAATGATTTTATTATCATATTCTTTTGGTTTTGGTGTTTATTATGTACTGTTTTGTTGTTTATGTTGCCTTTATTGTTTTTATTTTGTTATATTATGTTGTTTTATTATGTGTGTGTTGTTTTTGTTACTTTATTATCTGGCATTAAAACATTTTAAACACAACATATTTTGTGTTGTTTTACCTAGAACATGGTGGTTTACCCTAAAACAACCCAAAACATGTTGTTCAATGTTAAATCAACACCTAACGTGTTGTTTTATGTGAAAGCAGCACATAACATGTTGTTTCATGCGAAAATAACATAAAATGTACTTTTTGGAATTTAGTGATGTTTCACATGAAATTAATATAAATATGTTGTTTTACGTTATAATATCATATGAAAATAGCACATAATGTTCAGTTACATTATATGTTGTTTGTGTTGCTTTTATTGTTTTTTTACTATGTGCTATATGTCAAAATATCATATAAACACGTGTTTTGTATTTTATATTAAATAACCACAACACATACTGTTTTATGTGAAAGCAACATATAACATGTTTTACGTGCAAACAGTATGAAACAAAGCATCTTTTAACATCCTTTTTTATGTGGAAACAACATAAAACTTATTTTTGTACTTGAAAACATCTCAAGACATATTTTTTTACATTCTAAAAATACATGAAAACATTATAACATGTGTTGTTTTACAGTAAAACTAAAGAAAACGTGTTGTTTTATTATAAAACAACAAAGAATGTAATGTTTCACCTTGTTATTGTATTGTAAACAACACATAATGTATGTTGTTTTATATCATGCTTTACCCTAACAAACAAAAAACATGATATTTTCAAAATAGTTTTATTGATGTTGTAAAATAAGATAACACAAAACAAGTTTTTTTACCCTATAACAACACATAAGGTGTTGTCTTACGTAACACAACACAGAATGTGTTCTCTTACTGTAAAACAACACATAACGTGTTGTTTTTATCATAAATCAGTACAATTTCATAATAGTCTTATTCTTTGTATATAATATTGTACTCAAATGAAAGAGAAAGAAATAATTCAATTTATTTTAATAAATGTTTTCGTGTAAATAAATTACGAGCATTTAAGTAAAATGGGGAAATGTGAAAAAGTCAACAAAAGTGTCTTTTTTAATAATAACATTGGGATCACTTTTAGTCTTAGAAAATAATCTCAACCATTGATTTGTGAAATAAATGATTGAGATCACTTCTTAGGTTTTTTTAGAATATACATCATTTTATTTTAACTAGCCTTTTTCTTTCTCTCTCTCTCTCTCTTATATATATATATATAGGTGTTATAATTATCTTATAACTATAACAAGATTATTAAAATAACTTAAAGAGTTTAAAGAGAATTGTAGAGAGAGATGAGAAAAAATATATAACTCTTGAATTATGTTCAAGATGGTGCATCTTTCTCATTGTCATGAAGGTAGTATTTATACTACAAATACATGTACTCTTTGATAGATAACTATTTAGGAGTCAACTAGTAAATAATACTTTCTAGGCTTTGAAAAATCACATCTAATAATTCATGATATTTCATGACACTCCCTCTTGGATGTTACTTTTTCAAACTTCAGGGTCTTGAAATACTACCTCATTAAAAACCTCGCTAAAGAAAAACCCAATGGGAAAAAACCTTAGCTAAGGAAAAAAGAGTGCAACATAAACTCCCTCTCAAATTGTCTTCTGTAGATCATCACATTATATGTATGTGTCGCATGCCAATATCATAAACGTGTTTTCTAAAAGTTGTTATAGGGAGTGCCTTTGTGAAAAGATTAGCTGAATTGTTGCTAGATTGAACGTATTTAAATTTCAACTTGCTTATCTTTAATAAGGTCTTGAGTGTATGAAAAGAATCTTGGATGTATATGTTTCGTTCTGTCACTTTTGATATACCCTTCTTTCATTTGCGAGACACAAGTTGCATTATTTTCGTAGATTGGTGTTGGATCTCTTTCTTTCTCTAGTCCACAAGAAGTTAATATAAGTTGTGTCATAGACCTTAACACATTCTCTAGAAGCTTCATGTAGTGCAGTGACTTCAGCATGATTTGAGGAAGTTGCAACAAGTGTTTGTTTTTAAACCTCCATGAAATTGATGTTCCTCCATTGTTAAACACGTATCCGGTTTGAGATCTGGCCTTATGAGGATCAGATAAATAACCTGCATCTGCATAACCAACTAAACCTTCTTTTGAATCATTAGGATAAAACAAGCCTAAATCAATAGTTCCTTGTAGATATCAAAAAATATGTTTGATCCCATTCCAAGTCATTTTGTGGGAGATGAACTAAACCTTGCCAACAAATTGACTGCAAAGGAAATGTCTGGCCTTGTACAGTTAGTAAGATACATAAGAGCTCCAATCGCATTAAGGTATTGTACATCTGGACCAAGAACTTCTTCATTTTCTTCACAAGGTCGAAATGGGTCATTATCAATATTGAGTGATCTAACGACCATTAGAAAGCTTAAGGAATTTGCCTTGTCCATATTAAAACGTTTTAAAATCTATTCGGTATAATTTGATTGATGCACACGTATCCAATTATGCATATGCTCAATTTGTAAACCAAGACAATATTTGGTTTTCCCAAGGTCTTTCATTTCAAATTCATTCTTTAAAAGAATAATCGTTTCATGAACTTCCTTTTGTGTCCCAATTATATTTAAGTCATCAACATATACATCTATGATCACATATCCCGATACTGTTTTCTTAATAAAGACGCATGGACAAATAAGGTTATTTGTGTATCCTTTACTAGTCAAATAATCACTCAAATGATTGTATCACATCCTTCCAGACTGTTTCAACCCATATAAGGATCTTTGTAATTTGATTGAATACATTTCCTTAGGTTTTGCACACGCTTCAGGGATTTTAAATCCTTCAGGAACTTTCATATAAATGTCATTATCAAGTGATCCATACAAGTAAACTGTAACGACATCCATAAGACGCGTATCTAAATTTTTAGATACTGCTAAGCTGATTAAATATCTAAAGGTTATTGCATCCATAACAGGAGAATACGTTTCCTCATAGTCAATTCCCGGCCTTTGAGAAAAACCTTGAGCTACTAGTCTAGCTTTATATCTTGTAACTTCATTTTTCTCATTTCGTTTTCGCACAAAAACCCATTTGTACCCAACAGGCTTTACATGCGTAGGTGTTATAACAATGGGTCCAAAAACCTTTCGTTTGTTAAGTGAATTTAATTCAGCTTGCATGGCATCTTTCCATTTATCCCAATCATGTTGATTTTGACAATCATTTACAGATTTTGGTTCAGGAGCATCATCTCCGCTTATAATATCATTTGCTACAGAATAAGTGAATACATCATCAATATTTTCCACTTCATCTCGATTCCATAATGTATGCATATGACCATAGTTGATTGACATCTCTTTGTTCACTTCTTTCTCAGAGAAAGTTTGGACACTTATTGTTTTGTCACTATTATTTTCTTTAAGATCATTTTCCTTTTCAGATTTTTTCCTTTTTCGAGGATTTTTATCTTTTGATCCAATCAGTCTTCCACGTTTCAAATGTTTCTGGGATTCATAATCCATATTTTTATCTATTTCCTTATTTGGAATCTCAACTCGAGCTGGAGCATTTGCAGCTGGTATATAAGATTTAGTTACTCTTTTTGTATCAGTAAATACATCAGGCAATTGATTTGGAATTTCTTGCAGATGTATTATCTTTTGAAATTCTGTATCACATTGTTTTGTCCTTGGATCAAAATTCAACAAAAAAGACTCAGACCATGACACATCATTTTGTTCTTTTTTCTTTTCTCCCCCTAATGGTGGGAATTTTGCCTCATTAAAGTGGCAATCAGCAAAACGTGCCGTAAATACATCACCCGTTAAAGGTTCAAGATATCTTATAATGGAAGCTGTTTCATATCCAACATATATTCCCAACCTTTTTTGAGGACCCATTTTTGTGCGTTGCGGTGGGGCAATAGGAACATACACCGCACATCCAAAAATTCTAAGGTGGGAATATTTGGCTCATAGCCAGAAACAAGTTGTAAATGAGAGTACTTATGATTTGCACTTGGCCTCATACGAATTAATGATCTAGCATGTAAAATTGCATGACCCCAAATAGATGTAGGAAGTCTTGTTCTCATAATTAATGGTCTAGCTATTAATTGTAGACGTTTGATTAATGACTCAGCTAAACCATTTTGCGTATGTACATGAGCAACAGGGTGTTCAACAACAACTCCAACAGACATGCAATAATCATTAAAAGCATTTGATGTAAATTCACCTGCATTATCAAGTCTCACTCTTTTAACTGTATAATCAGGGAAATGTGCTTGTAATTTAATAATTTGAGCAAGAAATTTAGCAAATGCTACATTACGAGTTGATAATAAAGAGACATGAGACCATCTGCTTGATGCATCTATTAAAACCATAAAGTATTTAAATGGTCCACATGATGAATGGATTGGTCCACATATATCACCTTGAATTCTTTCAAGAAACATAGGTAATTCCTTTTCAACTTTCAATAGTGAAGGTCTAGTAATTTGCTTCCCAAGAGAGAAAGATGTACACGGAGGTATTTTATTTGATTGTGAAATCCTTTGATCTTTCAATGGATGTCCATGTGTACTTTTAGTTATCCTTTTCATCATTGTAGACCCCGGATGGCCTAGTCTATCATGCCATAACTTGAATATCTCAAGATCACAAAAGTTCTCCTTAACTGCCATGTGTGCTTGTGGCACATTAATATGTATGTAATGCAAACCAGAATGGAGCATTGGTAGTTTTTTTAATATGTGACTTTTGCTCATGATATGCAAATATTTTTCATTTTCAACAGTCATTGACTGAGTATCATATCCACTATGATATATGTTTTTGAAACTTAATAAGTTTCTCGTTGATCTTTGGGAAAATAAAGCATTTTCTATTAAAAGCTTTGTACCATTTGGTAATACTAATTTAGCCTTTCCAACTCCTTTGATCGAGTCTGTAGGACCTGATATTGTATCAATGGTTCCCTTTGTTGGTTTCATTTCATAAAAATATTTCTTGGATCTAAGTATAGTGTGCGTAGCTCCACTATCTGCTATACATATATCTCCTTCATTTGTTTGGCTTTGTGCTCCAATGAGAGTCATTTTTTTATATCTTCAAATATAAGGGCAAATAATAAGCATATAATAAGTCCTTTTCTTTAACAAGAACTTCATTCATATAGTTATTACAATACATGAAAAGAAAAATAATTAAACATAACTAAAAAGTACTTAAACAAGAAAATTACATAATTGTTGCATACAATTATTATAATCTAGCAACATATCTTTCAAAGTTCCAAATCACCGATAAAATCTGAGGTATTTAGCTCAATGTTGATGTCATTAAATTTATCCACATGGTTCACTTCTTTCTCTTTCCCTTTAAAGGATGCTTGATATAGTTCACATAGATGTGGAGCAGTACGACAAGCTTTTGACCAATGGTTTGTACTACCACATCTAAAACATGAACTTACATAATTTTGAGAAGTACCAACTTCATTTTTAAACTTGTTTTGGTGGTTGAAATTGGTAGTTCGTTGTCCATGACCACGTCCACGACCACGGCCACGAGAATTACCTCGGTAATTGTTGTTCCATTTGTAAGGATGATTACGATCATTAAAATGAATTTATCAAAATGGCCACGACCATGGCCTCGCACACGACCTTTTTCCATTTACGTCCAGATTTTTTGTTATCATTACTATTAACAGCATTGACTTCTAGGATTGCTAGTGAACCAGTAGGACGAGCTTGATGATTTTTCATTAATAGCTCGTTGTTTCTCCGCTACAAGGAGATATGAAGTTAGATCATAAAATTTCTTAAAGTTTAGCAATCTGTATTGGTTTTGCAAACTCATATTCGATGCATGAAATGTGGACAGAGTTTTCTCTAGCTTATCATCCTCAGTAACTATATGCCCACAAAATCAAAGAGTTGAGCATATTTTTAATACATCAGAGACGTACTCATTCACTTTTTTAAAGTCTTGGAACCTTAGTTTGTTCCATTCATCTCTAGCAGCAGGAAGTAAAACTTCCTTTTGATGATCAAACCTGCTTTGTAAGTCTTTCCATAGATCATATGGATCATCACAATTTGAGTATTCAAATTGCAACATTTCATCAATGCGTTTGTGTAAAAATACATTAGCCTTAGCTTTATCTTGTTCTTAGCAAGTATTCCCCTATTGTATAGTTTCTAATACACCCATGGATTTAAGGTGCCTTTTTACATGAGCCGTCCATAGCATATAATTTTCTCCACTGATATTTAGTGCCGAAAATTCAATTTTTGCTATATTCGACATTTTTGTTTTGCTAAACAAGAATTAAGCAAATAAAAAGATAATTATTAGAATCATATATCAATAAACATTGCGACACAATAAAGCGGTAGAGCTATAAACATATAAAAAAATAAGAAAAGTTTAAATTCTTCAAGTGGAAGTTCAGCAATGAGGATAAGATTTAAAATGATCATTATAGTAGCCAACATCAAAACCGGGTGGATCATCTTTGAAAATTTGCTTCGGATAAACTTGAGAAAAGAAGTAATCTGTTTATAGTAACAAAAATAGATTTGATGGTGGTCAATTTATACTTTAAATTATAACTGTTTACAACGGCTATTTAATTGTTTCAACGGTTATATAATCGTTTATAACGGCTATATAACCGTCATATGTGTGTGTATATATAAAGCAAGAGAGAATAAGAAAGTTTAGATAAGTATAAGATGTTAGTACGAATAAACGTCAATAAACATAATTTAAAATGTTAGTTGCATAAAAGTTAGTTGACATAAATAAAAATGTTAGTTGTATAATTAAAGAATAAATGTTAGCTACATAATTAAAAGTTAGATGCATAAATAATAAGTTAAATGCATAAGTAAAAGTTAGTAGACATAAAAGAAAATGTTAGTTGCATAATCAAAAGTTAGATGCATAAATAATAAGTTAAATGCATAAGTAAAAGTTAGTAGACATAAAAGAAAATGTTAGTTGCATAATCAAAAGTTAGATGCATAAATAAAAGTTAGTTTGTTAGTAGTCCCATGGTCCATAATAAGATCTTCTTTATGTTTATTTTATTTATCTTATTTATCTTCTCCATATAATATATTATAGATTATCACTAATCAAGTGTTTACCTTGCTTAATGGATGACTTTGGGCTTTATTGATCTTCTTGATTAAAGCGTAAGAGCTCTCGTGTTGATAATGTGTTATAATTATCTTATAACTATAACAAGGATTATTAAAATAACTTAAAGAGTTTAAAGAGAATTGTAGAGAGAGATAAGAAGAAAGGTATAACTCTTGAATTATGTTCAAGATGGTGCATCTTTCTCATTGCCATGAAGGTAGTATTTATACTACAAATACATGTACTCTTTAATAGGTAACTATTTAGGAGTCAACTAGTAAATAATTTTACTTTCTAGGCTTTGAAAAATCACATCCAATAATTCATTATATTTCATGACAATAGGAGGTTTAAAAGGAAAACCTAGAAAAAAGGAAACTAGGAAATCAGTGCTTGACACACATTTTATTTTCAAAAAATTCACAAAAAAAGAAAAAATTAACCCTTATCTCGTTGCAATTAAGAAAAAAACAAAAAAAATAACGTCGCGTTGATTTCAATTGTGAAATGGACTTTTTTTGTCAAACATATTGATTTCACTTGTAAAATGTGACTTTTTTATTTTATTTTTGAAAATGTAACCTTTTGGAATAATAATGTGAGGCTAGTGTTGGACCTAGAGAGGCTGTTGCAACCAAAACCATGTCACTTAGAAGATTTTGAGTACAACATACAAAGGACTTCCGAAGCCAAGTGTGGGACTTCCGAAGAAAGAAGGAGCTCTTCCGAAGTCTAAGTGTAAAATACACTTCCGAAGGAAAACTCCAACTTCCGAAGATAAAGAAGTTACTTCCGAAGAATCAAGACTTGAAGACAAAGTTCTAAAGTCAACTTCCGAAGTATAAAGAAGTCCTTAAAGCCTCGGAAGCATAGAAGCATCTTCCGAAGTATAAGTGGCTTCGGAAGAACTTGTTCTTCCAAAGCCAGTTAACCTTCGGAAGACACTTCTATTATCCAGTAGACATAAGTATGGTCTGTCTGACAGTCCGCTGCAAATCTCTGAGATACTGCATGGCGTTTTCTCAAAAGCCATGTAGTTGATCATATTTTAATCTACTGTTAACCTTTTATGTTAAGTACAGTTGCCATCTTTAGTTGGTGACAAAAGGTAAGTCATGGACATGTCATGACTACCATATCTTAGATAATACTTTATCTAAGATACCTTAACTTTAGCATTGTAGTATATGCTTTAGTCGTAGGTTTCCAGCTGGTATCAAGTATAACCGGCTGTAGGATCTAGTATATATAGTTTCTCATTGTAACTCATGTTCTATGCTTGTAAGTGTCTTGTAATCTTGAGTTGAGAAGTAATATATACAAGTACCTTGAAAATACTCCTGCTTGTTCCTTTGATTACTTATTATATTATTATCAACTCTTGTTAAAGGCATTGCTTCATCTTGTTTGAGTGATATTATAAGTGAGTTTGAGAGAATTACAAGTGTTAAGTGACAAAACCGGATCCTGCAATTGGTATCAGAGCTTTTTAGGCTCTTGATTGTGAGATCTTATCATCCTAATCAACCAGTCTTTCACTCCTCCTTATACCTCACTCAAAAAATGGCCCTCATCAAATCTGAAGTTGAAATAGGAACGATGACCAAAGCTCCCATCATCGACCCTGAAAACTTCAGATCTTGGAGCAGAAGAATGGAAGGCTTCATCAGATACCAGGATAGCAAGATGTGGCAGTCCATCATTAATGGCCCGTACAAGCCAAAAGTTGCTGGTGGAAACGGTGCCATGATCGAGAATGCTGTTGAAGACTACTCCGATGAAGACAGGAAGAAGCTTGACATAGACAGCAATGCTATGACTGTTCTCATGACCGCAATCCCAAACTCCATCATGGTGGGGTTTGAGCATTCTAAGTCAGCCAAAGAACTCTTTGATGCACTTGCTCAAATGTACTCGAGCTCTAATGATTCAAAGAAGGACTCACTGAAGCAGCAGTTTGAGAACTTCACCTATGTTGCTGGAGAAACTTTTAGCCAGCAATATTTCAGGTATATGGATCTCATCTCCTCCCTCCAATCTGTGGGAATCACTCAAGAACTTAGAGACCTTACCAGAAAGTTCATGAGTGCTCTACCCAATGAGTGGACTTTCTACTGTGTCTCCATTAAGAGAACAGAGAATTTAAACACTCTCACCATGACCGAACTCTATGGGATCCTTGATGGATACCGTTTGGAAATGGAAAGTAAGAAGGGTCACCAAGCAAGCAGACCCTTGAGCCTTCCTGCTAGCAACGCTTTAATGGTTGCTGAAGGCTCAGGTATCTCCCAGTCTCAGCAGTACCTGTCATACACCCAGCAGCCATCTTGTTCATCTGGGCCTTACATCACATTCCCTGAGACTCCAAGGTCTCATCAAGCTCAGCAAAGCTCCTTTCAGGAGGGCTGTGCGTTTGTCTCAGGAAGTGGACACTCCAATGATCATCAATTCTGCTTTGATGATCTTGAGTGCTTCAGTCCAGATGACATAGAGTATGTGGACATTGTCCAGCAAATGGCTCTTCTAACCTACAGAGCGAAGAAGTTCTTTAAGAGAACTGGAAGGCAATTCCCTCAAAACCCAATCACTAGTAAGTTTGGGTTTGACAAGAGCAAGGCTAAGTGTTACAACTGTAACCAGCTTGGCCATTTTGCAAGGGAATGCAAGGCTCCCAAATCCAACCCGGGAACCTCACAGGCCTCCACACATCCTTCTACACCAAAGCCCAACGGGAAGTCAACTGAAACAGCAGCTATGGCTCAAGAAGTTGACTGGAGCTTTATGGTCCAAGATGTGACTCCCGCTCAAGCACTCATGGCAGGAACAGATGAAAATAAGGTATATGAACATCTCTGTACCCCTGCTTGTATTGCGAAGGTTAAATAGTACCAGGACTACAATATGGAAATTAAATCCGATATTGAGTCTTTAAATGTGCTAAAATCTGACTTTAAAAGAGCTGAATCTGACTACCAAAAGAAAATTGAGGAGTTAGAGAAAACTATATCTCTTTTAAAACATGAACACACTAACTACAAGACTCAAATCAAGGATTTAATATCCAAATTGACTGAGTCTCAAGCCCAGCTTGTCACAGCTGAGGCTCAAGCCAGGAAGTATGCTATTTCTGAGCAAAACTTCCAAGCCATACTTGCATCATCCTCTCACTCCAAACTTTGCTATCAAAACAAAAGTGGGTTGGGAACTAATGAAATTGCTCCACCACACTCTTATGAGTCTATAAGACAACCAAGATGTGGTACTGAAGAGCAAGAGGTTCCATCTATTGACCCACCTTGTAAAGAGTCAAAGAGTGATGCAACTATGGAGACCATGACCATCACAGGGAAGGAATAGGTAATTGTGCCCTCCCAGGCCAATAATGATCAAACCCTGACCACCAAAGCCAGAAGAAGCAGGGCTAAAGCAGCCAGGAAAACTGCCAAGAAGGTGGCTGAATCCAAGCTGAAGATAGACCCAAAGCAAAAGGGTGTATTCATATCAGCAGGATTCCAGGTGGTTGGACCTTCTGATTTAGGCTAGGAGTATAGTACCAGTACTCCTATCCTACCAAAGGATCAGAAGTTAAAGGGAAAGGTTGCTGATGAGAAGAAAAAGAACAAGAAACAGCAACCCTCAAATTCCCAGAAAATTTACATTACATGCATAATGTGTGGTCTGCAAAACCACATGGCTAAAGATTGTTACTACAATCCTGCTAGCACACATTATGCAAATAATGTTAAAAGAGAAGGAGTCAGGGAAGGTTTCACATTTGGACCATATCAAATGATTCAAGTGGTGAAAAAGGGAAAGCTTGTTTCCGAAGCAAGGCTTCTCTCGGAAGAAAACTCTTCTTCCGAGAGGAAAAAGGCTTCGGAAGTGAAAGCTGCAAAGACTCACAAAAGAGTCCCCTTGAAACCATCCCAGAAGAAGACTGCTTCGGAAGAAAAGGTGGTGAAGGTCTCTTCCGAAAAGAAAGAAGCTTCGGAAGAATGCCAAGCTACAAAAGCTTCATCAAGATCATCTTCTATGATCAACCAAGGGATGGAATGGAAGATCAAGGAAGATGTTGTAGCCCAAACCTCTTCTTCAAAGACATCTATTGAACCCCCATGCATAAACTTTGGTTCAATCATGTCACTCTCATTGGAAGAACCCAAGACCAATAAGGCTTGGGTTTCCAATCAAAACTAATTATCTCACCTTATGTGCAGGGACATCCATATGACAAGAATAACAACATTTGGATTGTAGATAGTGGATGCTCCAGGCACATGACAGGGAACAGATCTCTCCTTCAACAATTTCAACATTATGATGGAGGTCCTGTCCAGTTTGGAGGTGAGGCCGGAGGATATATTTCTGGCAGAGGAAGTATATCCAATGGAAAATTAAAAGTTGACAAAGTTAATTTTGTCAAACAGCTTGAACACAACCTGTTAAGTGTTTCTCAGTTTTGTGATCAAAAGCATCAAATGCTTTTCACAGAACATGAGTGCATCATTCTCAAACCTGGGATGACAATTCCTCAGGAATTGGTGCTTCTTAGATCTCCCAGGAGAGGGGATATGTACAAGCTTGATATGAACAATGCTTCCCCAATGGGAGAAGTATCATGCTTTCTTTCCAAAGCTGATAGTGATGAGTCAACACTATGGCATAAACGAATGTGTCATGTCAATTTTAAGACAATGAATAAATTGGCTAAAAATAACTTGGTACATGGTTTGCCTAAAAAGGAATTTTTCTGCAAAGATAACTGTGTTGCTTGCCTGAAAGGGAAACAACACAGGTCTTCTCATAAATCCAAAGTTGTTAACTCTATCACTACTCCATTACACTTATTGCACATGGATCTATTTGGTCCCAAAGTATAATGAGCATTGGAAGGAAATCATATTGCCTTGTGGTAGTTGATGATTTTACTAGATTTACATGGGTATTCTTTTTAAGAACTAAAGATGAAACTGCTGAAACTTTAAAATCTTTTATTCTTAAAATAGAAAATCAAGTTGATCACAAGGTTAAAATAGAAGTGATCAAGGGACTGAGTTTAAGAACTTTGTTCTTGACTCATTTTGTAACTCAAAAGGGATTGCCAGACAATACAGTGCTCCTAGAACTCCTCAACAAAATGGTGTTGCTGAGAGGAGAAATAGGACACTTATTGAGGCTGCTCGGACTATGTTAGCTGATTCAAAGCTGCCTCTAACATTCTGGGCAGAGGCAGTCAGCACTGCATGCTATGTGCAGAACAGAGTTCTTGTAGTAAAGCCACATGGAAAGACCCCTTATGAGTTATGGAACAAGAGGTCACCGTTCATTGGCTTTCTAAGGTCCTTTGGCAGCAGGTGTACCATACTTAACACAAAAGACAATTTGGCAAAATTTGCTGAAAAGTCAGATGATGCTATCTTTGTTGGATATTCCTCCTATTCTAAAGCATACAGGGTTTATAATATTAAAAACCAACAATTTGAGGAATCCTCCAACATTGTAGTTAATGAGCACACTCCTTGTGTTAGGGGGAATGGCCCTGATCATATTTTTGATTTAGAATTGTTTCCAAACTATTCTAAACCATCTTGTGAGAATGTTTCAGCTGGGACAGGTGCTCAAAGCAATTCTGATGAAGATCAACTGTTTGAGCTTCCCAGACCTGCTCCAAGTTCTCCAAGAGCAACAACAAATCAAGTTCCCACTATTGAAAGATCTGACAGCATAACCATTTCAAGAAATAGTGGAACTTCAACAAGGGATTCACCTGATGATCTTCAAGTCTTCTCAGGTGATCCTGCACAACACCGAGCTGATGGAAGCAGCATTTTGAAGGAACAGGCAACTGTTAATGATGCTTCACAGCAAAGAAATGATGATGTTTCTCTTTCATTCAATCAGTCCTCATTGAATGAAATTGAAACAGCAGCTGGACCAAGTATTCAAGCTCCAGAGCAAAATATGTCCAACTTGGACCTATCTTTGCAACTGGAGGTGATTCCAAGACTCAGAATTCACAATACTCATCCAACTGAAAACATCATAGGGGAAGTCTCTGAGGGTGTGAGAACAAGGGGACAAACTCACAATGGGAATGTCTGCTTGTACTCATGCTTCTTATCCCAAATGGAACCCAAGAAGGTGGAAGATGCCTTGAAGGATAGTAGCTGGGTTGAATCAATGCAAGAGGAGCTGCTTCAATTCAAAAGACAAAAGGTTTGGAACCTATGTCCGCTACCATCTGGTCAAGTACCTATAGGCACCAAGTGGGTTTTCAAAAACAAAAGAGATGACAGAGGCTTGATTATCAAGAACAAGGCAAGATTGGTGGTTCAAGGATACACTCAAGAGGAAGGAATTGATTATACTGATGTCTTTGCACCTGTTGCAAGACTTGAGGCAGTTAGGACCTTCCTTGCTTATGCTGCATCCAAGAATTTCACTGTCTACCAGCTTGATGTCAAGTGTGCCTTTCTATATGGGGATATAGATAGGGAAGTCTACTGTAACACCCCGAAAAGTCAAAACGAGTCATTAAGGACAATGGGCTTAATTAATGGGTATTTAATAAAAGAAGGAAATGGTCATGGGCTAAAATTAGGCTTATTGGGTAGTGGCCTATGGGATTAAAGGCCCATAATCAGCCCTTAAGCACCCAAAACCAGCTTCATCTTCCTCATTACAACCCTAGCCACCAAAATTCGTAGAGAGAGAAAGTAGAGAGAGAAAGTGAAGAAAACTCAAGATTTGAAGCTTCTAAGGTGAAGAGATTGAAGATCTGGGTGTTGGAGCATCAAGATCTAAGAAAGGAGCAACAAATCCAGGTAAGGATCGACCTCTAAACCCTTCTGTAGATCAAACCCGGATTCTAGGGTTTTGGGTTTTGAAAAGTTGCAAAGAATCGCATAAAGGTCACATTTTTACGTATGAAAACATGTATAAAGCTTAGATTTAGCCTCATGGATGATAAACTAAGGGATTGGACGTAAAAAGTTATGATTTTGGGTTAAAAACGGACTGGTTCGTAATTTTTATGCGATCTGCGAAACTGTGTGTTCATCCAGCGAATTTGCATATTCAACCAGCGAAACTGTGGATCTTCCTGCGAAATTATTGTTTCGCAGGTAGTTTCGCAGACATGTTTTTCCAACGAAAGTTGGGCGAAACTGGCAGCAAAACTGGCAGCGAAGATGCCAGCGAAACTGCCAGCGAAGGTGCTAGCGAAACTAGCAGCGAAACTGCTGGTGAAACTAGCAGCGAAACTGTTGGCGAACCTAGCTGCGAAATTGCTGATCTTGCAGCGAAATTAGCAGCGAATTTAGGCAGAAATTAACCCCTTTAAGTGTTAGCTATTCTGCAGGCTGTGTAGAGAGATCCTAGCCTTGTAAGCTTAGCTTAGAAGTTATTCGTGGTATCCAGGTGAGTTCTAGATCCCCTATTTATAAGTTTTTCCATGTTTTGGGGCTATTATGCATACTAAATTTACATTTTTAAGTGACCAAGATTTTAAGGTGTTTTAACAGGAAGAACGATTTTTCCATAAGTAAACCTGCTATATAAATCCTTAATTATAAAAATTTTTCGCGCTGACCTGGCAGCCCGGCCCCAGCCAGGGGCGTTGCCCCTTGGACCCCACTAGGGGCTGCTGCCCCTAGGACCCCGCTGTCAGGGGCTGCCGCCCCCGAACCCCCGCTGTCCCGCGGCGGTTCGGTTATGTTTTATGATGATTAGTACTTGGTATGTTGTGTACTTAATAAGTTAAGTATTATATATATTAAAGAGAAAGATGATATTAATGAAAAGCGAAACTTAATGAATGTTACCCCCGGGCCCGTTTGATGATGAAAAGTCTTGCAAGCACTATGATAGACTTCACTTATGTGAGTCTGATGTATGATGATGGATCTGTATTCATGAGCGGGCTATGTGCCTTGCAGTGTGGATCAACTGTCGGGGGTTAGCTACCGTTTTCATGTGTACCGACAGGGATTGGCATTTGTTGTCAATCAACATGGAGCTCTTGCTTTGTGCAATCTCGTTTATGATGAAAGTGAAAGATAATGAAAGAATGAAAGATAATGAACATGCTTATGATGATGCAAGTAATGTTATATTCTATGTTGTATGCATGGTCATTATATGAAGGATAAAGATTATATTTTCTTATAATATTTAAAACTAGAACTCGCTCAGCGAAGCTGACTTTTATGCATAATAGTTGGCAGGTAAGTGCTGATGCTGAGGATGGCACACGGAGCTACTTGGGGAGCTATGGATGGCATTCAAGTTTATGAAAATCTTCATTGTAATTTAAGGACAAGTAATATGTTTTGTTTACAATTAAATGACAAATGTATGAGTACGATGGGTTTTCAAAGGTTTAAATGAATGTCTAATTATTTCCGCTGCAATGTTTTATTATTAAACTGATTTTATGCTATGATTAACCAACTGTGAGGCTTCCCGGGAACGGGGTCTTACATCTACGTATGCCAGCCTCTAGGATTTGAAGACCCACAGCACCCAAACTATGTGTGCAAGTTGGATAAAGCTCTATATGGGCTGCACCAGGCACCTAGGCTGTGGTATGAGACATTGTCTCAATTTCTTTTGAAGAATGATTATACTAGAGGAACCATTGACAAGACTCTCTTCATCAGAAAGTCTGGGAAAGACATTTTGCTAGTTCAAGTCTATGTCGATGACATCATATTTGGTTCCTCAAATGACCAAATGTGCAAAGACTTTGAGAGCATTATGAAAAAGAAGTTCGAAATGAGTTCTATGGGAAAAATGGGCTTTTTCCTTGGAATTCAGGTAAAGCAACTGAAGGAAGGGTTTTTCATCAATCAATCTAAGTATGTCAATGATATCTTAGAGAGATTTGATATGAAGGATTGTAAAGCAGCAAAGACACCCATACCCAGAAACCATGATTTATGCCCTGATTCTGAGGGGGAGGATACTGATCAACATCAGTATAGAGCAATCATTGGTTCTCTGATGTATCTCACAGCAAGTAGACCTGATATAATGTTTGCAACCTGCATCTGTGCAAGATATCAGGCTGATCCAAAGGTGTCTCACCTAATTGCTGTCAAGAGAATCCTCAGATACCTCAAAGGAGCACCTAAGTTAGGTCTCTGGTATCCAAGAAATAGTGATTTTAATCTCTATGGTTACTCTGATAGTGATTATGGTGGCTGCAACATCAACAAGAAATCAACATCAGGCGGATGTCAATTTCTTGGTGGAAGGATCATCTCATGGCAATGCAAAAAGCAATCCTGTGTCTCTACATCAACTGCTGAAGCTGAATACATTGCTGCTGCAAGTTGCTGTGCTCAGCTGTTGTGGATTCAAAACCAGATGATTGACTATGGATTCAACTTCATGAGCACTCCTATCCACATCGACAACAACAGTGTTATATCCATCACTGAAAATCCAGTGAAGCACTCTAAGATGAAGCACATTGATATCAAGTATCATTTTATTAGAGATATTCATGAGAAAAATCTTATAAAACTAATCAAAGTTGATTCAAATGAACAATATGCTGATTTGTTCACCAAAGCATTTGATGAACAAAGATTTAAATATCTCATTACAGCTATTGGGATGATAAACATTGACTAGTTAATCTCAATTGAAAACCTTTTTAATGTGCAAAGTCTTATGTCAATACAATCTAAGCCCTGTTACAAAGATCCTTTCTTATTTAACTAAGTATAAGTTCTTCCGAAGAGAAACTTGCCTTCGGAAGATATCTAGCATAACTTCCGAAGCGAATTTCTCATAGGATAATTTTCTTCTCGGAAGTGTACTAAGTCTCAAAAGAAGCGATTGAGTTTATCTCAGATCTACTTCCGAAGCACTTAATACTTTCCACCTGAAAGCAACATGTATCTTCGGAAGTAAGTTATTTACCTTCGGAAGAACTTTACCTTCGGAAATACCTTATACTCGGAAAAAATTTTACTGTGTAACGGAAATCTTTTGGGCCCCACTCTGTAAAAAGTAAAGATTTTGTTAATGATGTCGGATTATTTAAATGGCTTAACCTTACCGCCCCTGTCACATCATCCACTGAACCCTCACATCATCTTATCCAAACCACCCTTTAAACCGCCATTTCACCCATTTAAATACTTCCGGTTAATCATCTACACTCTTTTTACCAAATTCACTGCCCTAAAAGCTTTCTTCTTCTCCAATTTACCTCTCTCAGAACTCTTCCTCTGCTATCTTTCTCAAATGGCTCTAAACCCTCAGCACAACCAGGTCGCACTCCTTGACTCTTCAAGGATGCTGACTTCTCTGATATCATCTCTTTCTTAGCCCAATCTTCATACTACACAGCATTGACCGTAAACCCTACCATCTACTCCAATCAAATGTCCGAATTTTGGACAAATGGTCGGATTGAAACCCTAAACGGGGTTCGTGCTATCAGGTCAAGTGTTTGTGGCCAAGAGTTGGTCATCACTGAACAAATCATCAGGGAGCATCTTGAGCTCCATGATGAAGGCGCACCGACGGAATTCCCCAAATCTGAGTTAGATAACTCTTATCTCCAAATGGGATACGGTGGAGATGTAAGCAGGTCTACAGTCTACAAATTCAACTTCTCCTACAAGTGGAAGTTCCTGCTACATGTGGTTCTTCACTGTCTATCTAACAAATCCGGGGGATGGGATCAAATTCCCTATGAACTCGGGTGCTTAGTTCATGGGTTGGTACAAGGCCTACGCTTCAACTACTCAAGGTTTGTGCTGACTAACCTTATGGGAAATCTGCAAAGGGACACATTCTTTATGTATCCCAGATTTCTACAGCACATAATCAACTGCGAGCTAGATCAGGGTAAGCTTGTCTGTGCAGCTGCTCTGTCTGCTCCCCAAATGAGGCCGACCATCTTCAAAGTCTTGAAGAGAGTGTCTACCAACTACACTGGAAGGGATACCACACTACTTCCAGGTATGATTGAGCCAATGGCTCCTGGTGACATCCCTGTTAACCCCACAGGTGATGAACCCACACCAGCAACTACCCTCACTATTCCAAATCTACCTTCTCCTCCAATCACTATCACCTACCAGAGACGTACCAAACGAACCCTTGTTCAATCTACTCTGATTGAACAAGCCCCTCCTCTTCAAACCAAAAGGGCTAGAGTGGAACAAGGGGCTCCCACTCAGCCAGAGGTCCACCAATCCTTCACTATTGACCTCAATATGGGTCTTGAGTCTCCTCAGTCTCAGACCCATGAGCCCAAAACCCCAACTGATAGCCCTCAGGGTGAGTCTCTATACTCCCCTGAGCAGCCACCAAGGGACAGCTCAATGCCTTTTGACATTGATCAAAGTCCCGGGTCCTTAGGTCTTCATTCCTTCTCTTTTACTGACCTATTGACCGGAGCTGGTGAAGAGACTATGTCTCTCAAAGGAGATGAAGTTGATCCACTACACCCTATTAAGGATCAACAGAGCCTAGATAAACCTCTTGTCTCTAGCCCACACCAGCAAAGCCCTACTGAGGTGAGTCCCACTGATGTGGAGGGGACTCATGTAGATTCAGCTGCCACTACTGAAGGAGCCTCAATGGATCCTTAGGATAGTGGTAACGACAGTCAGACTGAATCTACGGCAACCATGCCCTATGATGCCTCTGAAAGAGACATCATTGTTCAAGGGAAACCAGGGTGCCAAGAAACCACATCTGGTGGTGAGGATGAACATACTAGGTATGTTACCTCATCTCCCCGTGATTCTTCAAAAGAAGATGGGGAAGAATGCAACTCACCATAAGAGACCTACTTTCTAAAGTCTCAAACCTTGAATCAACAGGTTAAGACTTTAGAGGATAGGTCTGCCACTCAGCAACTTGAGATTGAACGTCTCAAGGCCAAACTAGCTGAGAAACAGATTGAGAGATCTGTTAGGCATGTACCAGTTCAAGTCTCCTTGACCTCTTCCTCTAGCTCATCTACCTCTCAAGATGATGCTACCAAAAAGGGGGAGAATGTTGAGGAACAAAGCCAAAGACAGGATACCATCAGTCAAGCTCTTACTTCTTTGAGCTCAAGACAACAAGCTGCCATCTTCCCTGAGCCTCCTCCAGTTGTTTTTCAAGTGGATCAAAGGATGCTTCAGGATCTAAATAGGATCTTCAACAAGTTCCTTTTAGAGTCCCTAATTGAACAACCCAGTCCGGATATGTCTGTGATTTACTTTGGAGCTCAAGAGCTTCAGAGGTTCAATGCACCTCCTACCACCGTTGAGGAAGTTGGTCAACCTAAGGCCCAAGTGGAACTTGAGATTGATTTCGAAGGGGAAACTAGGACTGATGGCCCAGCAACTGAAACAGTTGGGACAGAAGGTGTGTTTTCACAGGCTTCCGAAGCACAATTCGAAGCCTCGGAAGAACCAACACAAACTTCCGAAGCTGAGATTGCTGCTGCGGAAGGACTATTTTCTCTTTTCCGATGATCTAATAGTCACAGATGCAATTCTGGAACTTGCATCTGAGGTTAATAGGGAGGACTTTCTCAGCCAACCACTAGCTATTACATCTGCATTGACCTCAGCTCCTACCTCCACCACCCACCTGGTTCTTCTATCCAAGAACCACCAAAGTCTAGCACTTCCGAAGACACTAAGGCAAGAGGAAGATGACTTCGGAAGAGCTTCAGGAAGAAGAAAGGTTGGAGAAGCTTAAAAGGAAAGGAAGACTGCCAACTGGGAAACTGTTAGCTGCAAGTACAAAAGCAGCTGCAGCCAACCAAGAGGCAATCAACAATAGAAGAAGAGTGGAGGTAATTGATAGACTTGTCAGTCGAGGGGCTGCTTCGGAAAATGTACTCCTGCTACCATTAGAGGAGCTAATAGAGCTTGAAAAGGCAACCTTGCTGCAAAGACAGCAAAAAGAAGAAGCTGCAAGGTTGGCCTTGGAAGAAGAAAGGCTGAGAAAAGAAAGAGAAGCTGATCTGCAGCTCAGGAGAGAAAGGATCACTTTCCTACTCTCCAGAGGATTCTCTCAAGAGGAGTTGTCTCCGCACAATAGTGACACGATCTTGTGGCTCTTCAACAAAGAGCAAGATCAAATGGAGAAGGAGAAAAGAGAGCTGCAAGGGAGAAGCATGCAGAGAAGAAGAAAGAAAGAAGAAGAGGCTGGACTGTCTGCCGTCAAGAAGATAGGTGAGAAAGCTTGGATGAAGAACTATCTTAAAGCTCATGGCTTCTCCGGCAGGCAAGTGGGTCCAATGTCTGAGAAGACTCTCCAACGACATGTCAGTGACATCAAGGCTGACATTCGTGCGGGGAGAAGAAGGAGATGTATAGAAGGGGACAGGGGATGACCTCAAAGCCACCTCTCAGCCCAATATCCCAACCCACCTCAACCTGAACCTATATCCTTCCCTTCCCAATCAAAACTGAACCTGAACCCTTCACCCATGAACCTACACCATCACAACTACCAATTCCCTCACCTTAACCACCTAACTACCCATCATCGAACCTAAAACCTTACCCAGAACCCAACTCCTAAACCTACCCAACAACCAATCAAACCATCCCCTCAGCCTTCCAAACATCTCTCTATGGAGGAATTCAAGGCAATCAAAACTAAGCTCATCAATTGCACTACTCTGAGCGACATCTCCTGTGAGGAGGATACAGTCAACCTGACCAATGTTGATGGATCCTCAAGTTCCCTCACAAGAGATGAGTTTCTTGATCTGCCCAGAGGAACTTTGGACCAAGCTGCAAGACTCCTTGGCCTCAATTCAGATACATTGAATGAGGAAGAAAAGAAGCTGAGGAGAAGGCTGGTGACTCTGCTGGACACAAAGAAAGGAGATAGGGTACCAAGACAATCTCTTGTACCCAGAAAGAAGATAGTCCAGTGGAGGTGAAGACTTTCTAGACGATCTTGTTTGATCAAATTTGAGAGAAGGGAGGTGAGATTAAAGGCTGCTGATGCCCCATCTCTGCTACACTTAAGCAGATTTGATATGCTGAGTTAGCAGAGAAACCATTCTCCAACCCTTCAAACTCCGATGTAGCTGCCCACATCAGAAATCATCTAGGCAGCCTTCACATGGCGAGCTCACTGCCAGAAGCAAGGGTCGAAGAGGAGTCAAAACTGAGAGAGGAGGAGGAAAGGAAAGGAGCAACCAAAGGCAAAGCCTTCTTCAAATGGTTGAAGGTCCTGAACTTGAGTCCATAGTAGATGGGAGTATGACTACAACTCCCGTCAACTAACTCTCTTCAGGGGGTCACAACAAAGGGTACATGTCATTCAAAGTGATAGACTGGATCTCCTATCCACGAATGACTTGTACAAGCTTCTCAGCACCACTTCCGGGAAGAACAGAGAGACAGAAATATCTGTTATCCCTGGTGCTGAAAACTTTGAGAAGTAGTAGAAATAAATGAAGTTTTGGTGCATCAGCCTAGGGGGAGTTTATTGGATCTAGAGAGGCTGTTGCAACCAAAACCATGTCACTTAGAAGATTTTGAGTACAACATACAAAGGACTTCCGAAGCCAATTGTGGGACTTCCGAAGAAAGAAGGAGCTCTTCGAAGTCTAAGTGTAAAATACACTTCCGAAGGAAAACTCCAACTTCCGAAGATAAAGAAGTTACTTCCGAAGAATCAAGACTTGAAGACAAAGTTCTAAAGTCAACTTCCGAAGTATAAAGAAGTCCTTAAAGCCTCGGAAGCATAGAAGCATCTTCCGAAGTATAAGTGGCTTCGGAAGAACTTTTTCTTCCGAAGCCAGTTAACCTTCGGAAGACACTTTATTATCCAGTAGACATAAGTATGGTCTGTCTGACAGTCCGCTGCAAATCTCTGAGATACTGCATGGCGTTTTCTCAAAAGCCATGTAGTGACCATACTTTAATCTACTGTTTACCTTTAGTTGGTGACAAAAGGTAAGTCATGGACATGTGATGACTACCATATCTTAGATAATACTTTATCTAAGATACCTTAACTTTAGCATTGTAGTGTATGCTTAGTCGTAGGTTTCCAGCTGGTATCAAGTATAACCGGCTGTAGGATCTAGTATATATAGTTTCTCATTGTAACTCATGTTCTATGCTTGTAAGTGTCTTGTAATCTTGAGTTGAGAAGTAATATATACAAGTACCTTGAAAATACTCCTGCTTGTTCCTTTGATTACTTATATATTATTATCAACTCTTGTCAAAGGCATTGCTTATCTTGTTGAGTGATATTATCAGTGAGTTTGAGAGAATTACAAGTGTTAAGTGACAAAACCCGATCCTGCAGCTAGG
>CM046044.1:17098836-17317795 GCA_025215565.1 Flaveria ramosissima | reverse complement strand
TCTAGGTTTGACGGGTTTCAGCCGTAAAAATTCAAAATTTCACAAGTCCTAATCGCCTAAGTCCATAGAAACCAAACTTTGATGAGCAGGGAACGTCCAAGATCACTTTTGACACCAAAGATTGCGTTTTTAGTGCAAAAACACAAACTTTTATGCAAACTTGATTGAATCAACACGTAATCAAGAGCCAAAGCTCTGATACCACTTGTTAGGACCTGGTATTTGAACGAAATACCTAGTGATTAGCGTGTTAACCAACTCAAATAGTGCGGAATCCTATTTGATTGGCGATCCAGTCAGTGAGAACACACGAAGAATCAATCAAGAATTGAATCTAACGTTAGAAGTCGATTAGGAATCGATCTAATGTGTTCTGTGAACTTGGAGAACGATTTGGGAGGTCTCTGGATGGCTAGGGTACGTCTGGAATCGTAATGGTATGAATGCTTACGTTTTTCCACGAATTGGGTCTATTTATAGGTTAGTATTATTCAATCGTGCGACTGGGCCATAAGTATGGTTCAGTCGTGCGATTGAACCATGCTGTTGATTCATCCGCACGACTGAGTGTTCAGTCGTGCGACTGAGCAAATCTTATGTGTCAATCATACGACTGATCAAGTCCCCTGGTTCATTCGTGCGATTGAGTCAATCGTATGAAGTTATTCATGCGTATGGTCCATTCGCATGGGCCATTCGCATGAGAACTTCATTAAGTTAAGTTTGAATGTTTTAATTAATATAACATTATGTGTAACCATCCAAACAATCATAAACCCAATCAATTCAATCACGATTCATTAATGAAATATTAGACATTATAAATCACAACCAATCCATATCACTTCATTAATCATTACATATTACATCATAATCAGACAGACAAGATCTATTACATTACAAATCGTGATCTAGGGACATACATGCTCAACAAAATCATCATTTTCAGTAAGAGTTTCTGGAATAATTGATGTGTAATTGATGTGTTTTATATGTATAATTTGGATCACATCAAATATCCCCACACTTAAACTTTGCTTGTCCTCAAGCAAAATCACTCAAAACAGCAACACCACCAAAAACTAAATAAATCAAGATATAAATATGTCTTTCGAGAACTATAGAAGCAAAATTGGTTTACCCAAATATAAACAGTTAAGCACATGTGGAATGATATCCTTTCAAGCAATAGAATGGTTTTTAAATATTTTTAACATGTAAAAATTCACACTTCTCACAAGGTGCACTCACACTCAGCTATATATATGGAATCATACATAAGATGAAGTATGAATAATACGCTCAATTGCCTAGTATGAATACGTGTGAAATCATATGCTTGATAAGGGATCAAATCTCCACCTATGTTAGGCATTTACTTGCATAAATCATTAGGTCTTTGATGGGTTGTAATTTTGCTCAGGTTCAGGGTATCGATTATTTGGATAAAAGTGACTAAATGCTAAAAACAGCGGTCTTGACTTATTTCACAAACTAGAGGGAAACCAATAAAATGGTTCCTTATACAATACTCAAGCTAGAAGGGATATGCTAACTTGAGGACTCGTTTATGGTCAGATCGTCAAGACCGTATTGCATTTTCAAAAACTGCACCTCCTCCTAACCCGATGATATACGTAGCTATCCTTTCTTTATAAGGGTCGTTCGGCTTTGAGCCTAAAAGCAGCCAACGGATTTGGATGTCGAATTCTTGGATTCGGTTTGGTTTTTGTTGCATTTTCCTTCATGAAACTAGTTCCCCACAAGTTAGGAATCTTTCATATCATTTTTTCTTTTTCGAACACGTATCTTGAAATACCATAAAATGATGGAACTAGTTTTCTTCTTCCTTCTTTTTTTTTTCTTTCTTTCTTTCTTTCTTTTCTTTTTTTTTAAATAAGCCAAAACATGTCTTTAACGAAAATAGGTATTGTTGAAGGCTTTTTGGTTAAGTGGCTAAGTGATTTGGGTAATAAAAAATGAAAACGTTTAAGCTCAACGGGGCTAACTAGGGATAATGTTTGGGTAAGGATATTTGAAAATGGTAGAGGCTCGAATGTCGGGTTTTCCTAATTGCCTAAATCTTTTTTATGCAAGAAACACTTATAAGGTTTTGAAATGCATACCCAAAACAAGTTCTAATTCACACGCAACATAAGACACCCTCAATATATCCATAATGAAAGCAAAAATGCATAAATGCAAAGCTTGTTTAAGGCTCAAAAATAAGCTCACACATAGGATGAAATTGGGTATAAGTGTTTTATTTTACAAGTTTGAATATTTTCACCAACTCTTTTTGCTTTTCAAGATATCACAAAAAACATTTTTAAGATTATTTGGGTTTACTTTATTTGCTTATTTATTTCTCGAAAACATATATTTATATTTTGTTTCATGTTTCCGGTGTTGTTGTGATAGGATCGGATCAATTAGATTTGAACTATGCAGCGGAATATCACGAATTAAGATCGAATTCAAGCAAGAAAGTAAGTAATGAATATGCAAAACACTCAATCACAATTATAGAGAGAATATTTCTGTTAAAGGAATGTTTTCATTCACGCGTAATACTTCGGTTAGAATACAGCTAGGTCAACATCCCTTATATAGAGGAATGTGACGTCTGCTGATGTCACTTGATAGTGACATCTAACAGAATTTACAAAACAACTGAAATATGCAAACTACTGAGATGTTCTCAACAACTGATCACATCTCAAAGAATGCTAAGTACAAATACATGAAACTACTGACTTAAAACTACTTAAACAATAAACTATTGAAATGTAAAATTACAAGTACTGAAAAGTAAAACCATCACAACTACTGAAGTTAACAACTTCAGCTGTTGTGACAACTGCTGATCACTCTGGTCTTCGGTCTTTGTCTTCAGCACTTCATCTTCAGACTTTGTCTTTAGTTCTTTACTTTCAGACTTTGTCTTCAGACCTTTGTAATCAGCTGATGTCTTCAGCTGTTGTGATCTTCTTCAGCAGTTGTAATGTCTGTGGGACTTAGAGGTTTTTCTGATCAGGCTCATTGGTTCTTTTGGTCCAACAAACTCCCCCTGAACCAATGCAGCCAAAACCTCTAACTTTATTGAAGATCCCACTTATTCTTTGGCAAAAATACTCTCTTGATCAGTTCAGAGGTAGACAGATAAGCATAGGCCAGGAAAAGGTTTCTAATCTTTTGATTGGCTAAGTATGGAAGGGAACTCTGTCTTGGGGAAATTGGACACAGAGTCTTGTCCCAACCATGAAACCTATTTCCCATTGATGAGTCTGTAAGACTCCCTTGCATAGACCTCAAGGAGAACAACTTGTTCCTCCTTAGTGAGTTCTTCTGCTTCTCCCTCAAAGAAGAACTCAGGCCCATAGTATACAGACAGATACCTCACTGTCTTCCCATTCTTCAACTCAACAGTTGTTATCTCTCTATATGCAAATTCATCTGGATGAGAGCCTTCAAGCAGCAACTGGTGTTCACTCTTTTGAAGATCTTCAAGTCTTTTGTACAGCAACCCCTTCTTGATCTTTTTGTTCTCAAGAATAGACATAGGGGTTGATTTGGATGTGTGAGCTCTCTTGAATTCTTCAATGATTTCCCAGGGTGAGACTACCATGGCCAACATGATTGCAGCATTCAAAGTCTTTCTTACTTGGCCATGATATCTACTTGGTAAGTTTTTCTTGTGAATTCTGGAACTTACCCTGGGATCTGGCCAAATCCTCACTCTTTCTTTTTGATGTTGGAAGGTATGTCTAAGAGTGTACAGCCTCTGAGCTTGCTTCTTCATTGCTTGAATGGATGAGGACTGACGGAAGTCCTTGTCAACCATTCTAAGAAATTGCTTATCATGCTGCTTCTGCTGTTCTTCTTCATCTTCAATTTTGACCTTAACCATCTGCCTTTGAGTTTCAGGAGTTATTGTTTGTGATTGACTCCTAGGCTTCAGTTTCTTCCTTTCAAGAATAGCAGATATTGGCAGATTATTCTCTTCATCCTCTTCTTCTTCTTCTTCCATCTACAGCAGCCTTCTTTTTCTTTTGGGTGCATCACTGGTGGAATCTTGAATGGGTTTCTTGGGTGAAGGGGTTGGTTTAGAGGGTTGTGAGGTTGATTGTTCTGGAGGTTGAGAGGTTGGTTGTTTTGAAGGCTTTGAGATTGGTTGTTTTGGTTGTGAGGTTGGCTTTGAAGATTGTTTTGGTAAAGGAGATTTTAAGGGCTGCTCTATCATTTTGTTGGTGAGGGTGGCTATGGATAACTTGGCCATATCAGATCTCTTCCCAGCACCAGCTTCATCCAGAGCTTCAATGATTAAGCCTTTGTTGAAGCTTTCAGATGAGCATATTTTGGTGGTTATCTCCAAAATGCTATCTCTGGATCATGACTTGATCTCAATGATAGGTCTTCCCAAGTGTTTAGAGAGGAATCTGATCATAGCCTCCAGTCTCTCCCTTTCTTCTTCATTGCAACTTGCCCATCGATTCTCAATCTCCTGAACCTCAAGTCTTCTGATCTCTGAGTCAAGTTTGGCAGTATCAAATCCTTGCCGAGCTGATCAATGATCCTGTCCATGGATCTACTATGTTGGTCATCAGCTTCTTTGATCATCTCATCCAACCTCTTCTCATCTTCAGTTTGTTCACCAACACTTTTCTTTCTTTTGTAGGTGATGATCTCTTTGCCTTTATGCTCCGCCTTAGCTTCTTCCTCTTCAACTCTTTTCCTTTTATCATCCTTTACTGACTTAGACTCCCCCTTTTTGGTTGCATTGGGCTCAGGGGTTTGAATGTCAGAAAGGTGCTTTGACACAGCATCAGTCACAAGGGATTTAAGATCTGAGGAGATCCTCTCATCAATGGTTTGATGAACAATAGATGTGATGATGGGGGTGATGAGAGGTAAGGAAGATTTGAAAGCAGCAGCCATTTGCTCAGAGGGGTTCTCTCCCTGAGAAATGGTGCCTGAAACAGAGGCTGGTGGTTTGTTTGATTTGAGTGGCTCAGTGTTTGGTGAAGCTTCAACAGAAGCTGCCATCTGTGGGTTTATTGGGGCAGATGGACTTGATTCCTGAGACATGTTGGTAAGAAGGTCTTTTAATCTACAAAGCTCAGTCTCAAGAATAGTATTTTGGGCTAAGACTTCAAGGAAAAAGCCCAGGTCATCATCAGTATAAACTGAATCAGCTGACCTCCTGAGTGAATCAAGATGAACATGTGCTGAGTGTAAATCAGTGATCACATGTGCCCCTTTGTCTTGGAACTGGGGACTTCCTGCCTCAGGAGCAAGTCCTTCATTGACAGTTGCCTCTGGTGAGGTCTTAGAGATGATACCTGCTTCATCCTGTTCATGTGTTGAAACAGGGGAAGAGGTAGCCTCACCAGATGTTCTAGTCTCCACATCTACACTAGGAGACTGAACTTTAGAATCCCTATGTTGTTGGTTATCAACTACATTTTGATCCTCTCCCTCAGCTGTTGAGGTTTTCCCAGTAGTAACAGGTTTCTAGGGAGGAGTAGAGGAATGTAGCTGAGTCAGCACTTGTGCAATGACTGCAGTTGGGCTTGTAGGGGTGGTACCAGTGGGAGATGGGGGTGAAAAGGTTTGCACCTGGGAGAGTGGTGCTCTTCAATGGCAATCTTCTCAAGTGAGATAGATTCCAGTAATGTGGTTTCCCCAATATTGGTTGCATCAGGATCCTGTTGAGAGGATACCTGAGCGGTTTCAGCTGGTGGAGTCATTGAAACTACAAGGGGATTAAGGCTTGTAGTCTCATCCTGCGTTTGTTCTACAGGGGCATCATCAGGGGACTCAAAGCCCAATTCCATCTATTTTTGTTGAGGCAATTCTTACTTGTTCATCGGCAACTGATCTAGCTCCTGCGGGTGATTTTTAGCCGGGAAACTGTAAACTTTCGAACACTGAGTAGCCTTTTTGAGTTTCTTTGGTTTTGGTTTGGAGGGGACTTTAGATTTGGAGGTGGAGGCTGTGGGTTCCTTCTGCTTGGGTTTGAGCAGTTTGGCAGCCTCTTTGAGTTGTGGGTTTGAGTTGTGCCTGGAGTATACCTCTGGCAAAACCAGTAGAGCAGGGACTCCAAGGCCAACAAGGCCATCAGATTTTAATTGATTTAAAATGATTGCCATAAGAAACCTTGGATATAATATCCATCTAGTTCCAAAAAGATAATATCAGAAAAATTAAGATTTTGATGTTCAAGGATAGAATATAATACCTGTTGCCATCTGGAGGACATTTGATCCCAAGAGGATGTTTTGGGAGCAAGGCAGACATTGATCATGTGAAATATGAGTCGCTCGGCATCATGGAAGTGCTTCTTCAGGATGGTAGTAGCACTTAGGTCACCTTCATAACCATGATTAGCAAAAGAAAGATCAATGGTGCCTTTGGGGTACTTGGTGGGATAGGTGGCATCATTCAGGTATAGGGTTTGATGAATGATCTCAGGAGTGATGACCACCCGTTTCTGGTTAACAAACGACTGGAGAGTGATGGTGTCATCATTCTCAGCAGTATGAACAGTAACGTTTGTCCAGAATTGGCACAGGGTATCGGGGTAGATGGTAGGATTTAAGAGAAAGGCTGTGCGGTATTGGGAATCAACCATCAAGTCAATAGCAGCATCAAACTTGTTCCAGAAAGGTGATTTGGTAAGGTGAGCAACATAGTTGTGTGGAGGTTTGATTTGCATGGTCGCCATTAATGGAAGATGAACGTTTGGAAAGTGGGTTATGAAAAGTTTGAAGTTAGGGTTAGGTATATATAGGTTATGAAACGGCTGAGGGAAAACAACTGAAAGTGTTGGTGTTAGTCATCAGGTGTTAGAAAACAACTAAAGACATGGTTTTAACTTTTAGATGTTGTAAACAACTAAAGACTTGGTGTTGGTCATCAGTAGTTGTAAAACTACTGAAGACTTGGTTTTGGCTTCAGTTGTTTGGAAATGAAACAGTAGTTGTCGTCAATTCACAAAGTTCAGCTGTTTCAATGACCTTAACACGTACTCATCAGATCATCTGATTTTCAGATGTTTCATTGGTCATGAGTACTTATTTATTATAAAAAAACATCAGTAGTTTGAACTACATCAGTACTTTCTAACAAATGAAGTATTTCAGTACTTTTAAGTAATTTAGTCTTCAGTAGTTGTAAAACAACTGGAGATAAAATGACTTATCAGCACTTATTTTTGACAAAAGTATACTAATGCTCATCAGTATTTATGGACTAAGAGCATCAATAGTTGTCAAATTATTCTAGTTGCAGCATACCAAGCCTGAGTACAAGATTATGAAAAGTTGCACTATCCAAAGGCTTAGTAAATATATCTGCAAGCTCATCAGCACTAGGCACAAACTTTGGATCAATCAGACCTTTTTCACAGCAATCCCTAATGAAATGATGTCTGATCTCAATATGTTCGGTCCTAGAGTGCTGGACAGGATTCTTAACAATACAAAGAGCTGAAGAACTATCCATTAATAATGGAGTCTTAGTCTCTGTAATGTCATAATCCAATAACTGATTTTGAAGCCAGAGTACCTGAGATGTACAACTTGCAGCTGCAATGTACTTTGCTTAAGCTGTTGATGTAGCAACTGATGTTTGTTTCTTACTCTGCCAAGAGACCAAACAGTTGCCTAGAAATTGGCATTCACCAGAAGTTGATTTTCTGGTTAACTTACACCCTGCATAGTCACTATCAGAAAAAGCAACCAATTTACAAGAGTGTTGGACCAAAAGAACCAATGAGCCGGATCAGAAAAACCTTTAAGTCCCACAGACGTCACAACAACTACTGAAGTCCACAACAGCTGAAGACAACAACTGATTACAAAGTCTGAAGACAAGTGCTGAAGACAAAGTCTGAAGACAAGTGCTGAAGACAAAGTCTGAAGACAAGTGCTGAAGACAAAGTCTGAAGACAAAGTCTGAAGACAAGTGCTGAAGACAAAGTATCAGAAGTCATAACAGCTGAAGAGGACTTCTTCAGTAGTTGTGATGGTTTACTTTCAGTAATTTTATGTTTTCTCTTTTCAGTAGTTTTGTAAAACGACTGAAGAGCTTGTTCTTCAGTCGTTGTAGTTTCAGTAGTTTCTTTTCAGTTGTTTTATGTTTTATACTTGGCACTCTGACATGTTCTCAGTAGTTGTGAACATTTCAGTAGTTTGTTAAGTATTAGTTATTTTTGTACTAGATCTGCTAGTAATCACCATCCCGTGATTACAGCAGTGATTGCACTCTATATAAGGAGTGCCAACCTTATTGTAACTGTGAATGATTTAGCAATAATATTGGGCATTATTGAAACATTCCTTATCACAGAAAAATATTCTCTTGCATTTGTTTACAAATAACAAACTCTTGCTATAATTTGACTAATTCTTGATTTCATTCCGCTGCATTACTCTCTAATACATCAAACTTGTGATCGCTGATCCTGTCAAATGGTATCAGAGCCGGTTAATCATTGATCGATCTAATAATTGATCATTGAAACTACTCTTCAAGATCCAAGTTTGATCGAATTAGCATTTTTGCAAGAAACTATTATAGAGATTGAATTTTCTGTGCTTTTAATCATTCATCCTGAGATTTATTCTTGGTTTTCATTGAGTTTGTTGTGGTGTGTCTAAATTTTTTTTAAAAAACATGAATAAAATTGTTTTTGGACCCAAAATGACTACTCCTTCCAATGATCCTCACAATACTGGTTCCTCAACCAAGCCTCCAATGCTGGTTAGGAATGAGTATAACATATGGCAACGACGTATGCTCCATCACCTGTCTGTTAACAGCTCAGGTTGTTGGACATCAGTGGTACATGGTCCACACAAGCCTATGGTGAATAACCCGGAAACCAATCAAATGGTTCCGAAGAGGAAGGATCAATACTCAGATGAGGATAAGAAATTGTTTGAGATTGATGCAAAAGCCCATGGAATTCTGGCCATGGCACTACCAAATGAAATCTATTCTGGGCTAATGCATTATGAATCTGCCCATGACCTCTGGAATGCCTTGAAAGAACAATTTGGAGGAACAGATGAGGTCTTGGCAAATAATAGAGAGATCCTTGCCCAACAATATGAGACATTCTCTCATAGGAAGGGTGAGACACTGACTCAACAGTTTGAGCGGTTCTCTTATTTGATCTCTGAATTGAAAATGGTCAAACATGAGTATACTAATACCCAGATGAATAACAGATTTCTCAGATCACTGCCTGAGAGATGGGATACATATACCATTGTACTACGCTCCAGTGCAAATTTGGACAAACTATCTCTCACCCAACTTCATGGGAAATTGCTCACATTTGAGATAGAGATAGAACAAAAGAGAAAACTGTCTTCATCTGGTAAGCTCACTGAAGACTTTGTACCAGGCAACACTGCTCTGGTTAGTCATGAGTCAGAATATGCTTCATCTGAATGCCAGTATGATGAGCATATTGATTTCTCTTCAAACATTTCTGATTCAGCATTTGTGAGTGTTGATAGTCAATTTACTGGGTGTAATAATGACAATCTATGCTTCATCATGGATGATCTCAAGGGGATTGCTGATGATGACTTAGAAGAGACGGATATTTTGAGCCAAATAGCCTTGATAAATATCAGATCTCAGAAGTTCTACAAAAGAACTGGAAGAAAGTTCCCAGGACTCTCTGGCAAAACCAAAGTTGGTTTTGACAAGAGTAAGTTGAGGTGTCACAAATGCCAAAGGCTTGGACACTTTGCTAGAGAATGTAGATCATCTGGATCTAATTCCTCTGCACCTTTTGTGACTTTTCCTAGCAATAGTCAACAAAACAAAGGGCAATATCCTGTCAATTCTAGTCATCAGTCTCAACTACAATCTCCTGCATATTTTGTTCCTCAGGGTCAAATGCCTTACCCTTACCCGTGTTATTACATGCCACAAACCAGTCAAGTTCAAGCTCCTATAGTACCACAACCTCATGCACTTCCAGAACCTCAACCATCTCATCAACCCCCTCAACCTCAACAACATAGCTTCTTCACCCCAGAAGTTGTTGACTGGAGCAGCTTGCCAGATGACATGTCTGGTCATGAACAACTGTTCACAAGTGCTGATCAACATGGTGGTGATAGTCCTTTTGGGAATCTGGCACTTATGGCTCTAGAGTCAACTGAGGGTTCCTGTTCAACTGCATCATCTTCACAGGTAACTCAGGTATCTTCAGAGGCTAAAGCCAAGTTATGTTCTGAATCATGCATTGCTGCCTTTGTCTCTATAGAGAGGCAAATGTAGCATTAATAAATGAAAAACTTGAATTTGAGAAAACATTTTCCAAAAGACAAGCTGAGTATGAGTCTGCTCTTAATAGTAAAAATGATGAGATTTATAAGCTTAAATGCCAATTAAATGATGAAAAGGCTAAGCTAGAGGTTATTCTGGAAGACCAAAGAAGTCTCAAAGAAACCCTTGCAGTCACCCAAGTAGAGTGTGATCGATGGGTACAATCATGCAAAGGTTTTGAAATGCTTCTTAGTAAGCAATCAGCTTCCAATGTGAAGTTTGGCATTGGTTATAATCACACTGCTCCTCCTACAGATTTTGCTCCAAGAGTAGAAGTGAAATCTGATGAAGAAAGCAATAACCAATCCACCTCATCATGTGATTCACTTTTTGATAGAGCATCATCAAAAGTAGAAGTCAGCACTAAGCCCTTTCAGAACCTATCAGCTGATGTTGATGGTTCAATTGCTGACACTACATGATCAAAGAGTTGGTCAACTCAGGAGTTATTTCTGAAAGTCCTGAAAGGACTGGAGAGCAAGAACTAACACCTGAAGTTCAAACTCCAACTACTGTCAGCACTGAAAAGAAGAAAACTGTCAGTAGAAAGAGTTTGAAGACTACTAAAGAGGAAGCCAAGAAAGCAAATAATGCTTCCAAAGTACTGAAGAGCAAGTCTTCAGTAGTTTCATCCTCTTTAGTTGATGATCAACATAAGATGAAAAAGAAACCATGTGAAGTATGTGGTTTGTCTAATCATCTTACTGATGATTGTTGGTACAAAAGAGGATCCAAACTCAAACATAAAGATGAAATTAAAGAGAAATGGTTAAAATGAAAAATGAGTTTAAAGCCACATTTGTACCAGCAACATCAAATCCTGTAACCCTTAAGTCCAAAAAGAAATCCAAAAAGGAAGGGGTTAAACAGGTAACAGCTGAGATGCTCAAAAGAAGAAGATGCAACATAAGAACTTATCAAACTCCAGTGCTAATGTGTCTGAAGAGCTGAAAGCTTTATCACAAAATCAGACACAGCTGGTTATGATGGTTCAACATCTATTGGGAAGAGTCAACCAATTAGATGTTCCTATGTTGAATCCACAGAAAAGGAGGTCCAAGCCAAAGGATTCCTCTTCTTCACCATCTTCTTCCTCTCAGGCTGTTATTTCCAGCAAACTTGTTAGTCCACCATCTGTTGATGTGAATAGGCCCAAAACCAAAAAGGTTTGGGTCTCAAAATCTAACTAATTTGCTTTGTTCTGCAGGGTTCTTCAACATGCCACAGAGGCATCTGGTATGTAGACAGTGGAGGATCCATGCATATGACAGGAAACAGATCACTTCTTAATGACTACTCTCAAGGAAGAAAGGGATTTGTATCTTTTGGCAATGATGCAAAGGGTTACATCATCGGCAAAGGTTTTGTTTCCAATGGGGAAATAAAGTTTGATGATGTTAACCATGTGGAAAATCTCAAGTACAACCTCTTGAGTGTCAGTCAAATGTGTGACAAAGGCCATGTTGCTCTTTTCACAAGTCAGAACTGCCGGATTCTGTCATCCAAGTTCTAAGTTTGATTGACAAGGTGTTGGATAAACACACTCTCCTTGAGGCCAACAGGACAGGAAGAGTGTATGCCTTAAATCTTTCTAAGAAAATAGATCTCAAAGGCCATCCTTGCCTATTTCCAAGGCTTCCCCTCAAGAATCTACACTATGGCATAGAAGGCTGGGTCATGTTAATCTCAAAACATAAATCAGCTGATAAACCATAGTTTAGTAAGGGGATTGCCTATGAAGGAGTTTCAAATGTGAAGATGTCTGCACTGCTTGTTTAAAAGGAAAACAGCACAAAGTTTCAATTCCCTCCATAGAAGAACCTAAGTCCACAGCCTACTTACAGCTTCTTCACATGGATCTCTTTGGTCCTGTGAGAGTGATGAGTATGGCTAAGAAGAAATACTGTCTGGTAATTGTGGATGATTACTCCAGATTTGTATGGACTTTCTTCTTGCATTCAAAGGATGAAGCAGCTCAGAAGATTATCAACTTTGTTGTTGTATGTTGAGAAGCAGTATTCCCTCTCAGTCAAGTGTATTAGAAGTGATAATGGAACAGAATTTAGAAACAATACACTTGATGAGTTCTACCTCTCAAAGGGAATCAAGAGGCATTTAGCATTCCAAGAACTCCTGAACAAAATGGAGTAGTGGAGAGAAAGAAACAGGACCCTTATTGAAGCTGCAAGTTCCATGTTGGCTGACTCTGGATTGCCAATGACTTTTTGGGCTGAAGCATCAATACAGCTTGCTATGTACAAAAATCGAGCTCTAGTAAATAAAAGGTTGATGAAAACTCCATATGAAGTTCTTCATCATTTGGCCCCTCTAATTTCATTCTTCAGAGCTTTTGGATGTCCTTGTTTCATTCTCAACACACGGGATCAACTCCAAAAATTTGATTCTAAGGTGGATGCAGGTTATTTTGTTGGTTATTCATCACCTTGCAAAGCATACAGAGTCTTCAACTGTAGACAAGAATGGTTGAAGAGACTCTACATGTTAGTTTAATGAATCTCCAAAGGACAAGATTCCACAAAACCCTGTGGAGATATTTGATTTGGACATACTGCAATATTTCCTCATCAAACTCCTGCTGTTGCTCCTGTCAACAGTTCTCCACCTGGTGGTACTGCTGGTGCTGATGATGATGATAGTAGTACTCACCTCTTCAATTTAGTGATCAACTGCCTGATTCAGCTAGACCTGATGTTCCTGTAGCTCCAGCAGCACAATCCACAACAAATTCTGATGAGATTTCTACAACTTCAACTTCCTTTGAACTACCATCTACTGATTGGTTTCAAGGAAATACTTCACCATCACCATCTGTTGCTGCTGAGCCTGCTACAAACACTTGCACTGATCTCATTGTGTACCAAGATCTGAAAATCACCCTATGTCTCAAATCATTGGTGATATCACACTGCTGGAGTATCAACAAGAAGTCAATTGTCAAATTTCTGCTTCTATGCTCTCTTCATTAGTCAGCAAGAGCCAAAGAATTATCACATTGCTTTAAAGGACAATGGATGGGTTGATGCCATGCAGCTTGAGCTTCTTCAGTTCAAGAAACAACAAGTGTGGGAACTGTTCCCTCTACCTCCAGGTAAGTGTGCAATAGGCACTAAATGGGTGTTTAGGAATAAGACTGATGAAAATGGGCTTATTGTTAAGAACAAGGCCAGACTGGTTGTTCAGGTTTGCACAAGAAGAAGGTATTGATTATGATGAAACCTTTGCTCCTGTAGCCAGACTGGAAGCAATTCGACTGTTTTTAGCTTATGCTGCTTATCAAAATCTTAAAGTTTTTCAAATGGATGTCAAAAGTGCTTTTTTGTATGGGAAAATTAAAGAAGAGGTTTATGTATGTCAACCACCCGGTTTTGAGGACAACAAACATCCTAATTGGGTGTATAAGCTTGATAAGGCTCTTTATGGGTTGAAACAAGCTCCTAGAGCCTGGTATGAGACATTATCAAACTTTCTTCTTGAAATAATTTTACTAGAGGCTCCATAGATAAAACTTTATTCATTAAGAAAGCAGGGCAGCATAATCTACTTGTTCAAATTTATGTTGATGATATTATTTTTGCATCTTCTGATCCACAGTTGTGTGATGCCTTTACAAAGTTGATGCAACAAAAGTTTGAAATGAGTGCAATGGGGGAATTACAATTCTTTCTGGGTTTGCAAATCAAACAAAAGGCTGATGGAATTTTCATTCATCAGTCCAAATATACAAAAAATCTTTTGGAAAAATTTGATTTACAAAATTGTAAACCTTGTTCTACTCCCATGTGCAACACCACACAACTGGATACAGATCAGAAAGGTAAAGTGGTTGATGAAACACTTTACAGATGTATGATTGGGTCCTTGATGTACTTAACAGCTTCTAGACCAGATATTATGTTTGCTACATGTGTTTGTGCTAGATTTCAGGCTGCACCTAAGGAGTCTCATTTGATTGCAGTCAAGAGGATCTTTAGATATTTGCAAGGCACTCCATCTCTAGGTTATGGTATTCTACTAGACATTCTGGTAAATTAGTTGCTTTTTCTGACAGTGACTATGCAGGTGTAAATTGACCAGGAAATCAACTTCTGGTGGATGTCAATTCCTAGGCAACTGTTTGATTTCTTGGCAGAGTAAGAAACAAACCTCAGTTGCTACATCAACTGCTGAAGCCGAGTACATTGCTGCTGCAAGTTGTACATCTCAGGTATTATGGCTTCAAACCAATTATTGGATTATGGCATAACTGAGACTAACTCCATTGTTAATGGACAGCTCTTCAGCTCTTTGTATTGTCAAGAATCCTGTCCAGCACTCTAGGACTAAACATATTGAAATCAGACACCATTTTATTAGAGATTGTTTTGAAAAAGGTCTGATTGATCCAAAATTTGTTCCTAGTGCTGATGAGCTTGCAGACATTTTTACTAAGCCTTTGGATAGTTCAACTTTCCACAACCTGGTGTTAAGGCTTGGTATGCTGCAGCTAGAATAAGTGACAACTACTGATAATCTCAGTAATAAATACTGATGATCATTGGTAACCATGTCATATATAAGTACTTCACTTGTTAAAACAGCTGATGTAGTTATAACAGCTGATGGAATCACAACAGCTGATGTAACTACAACTGCTGATGTCAGAAATGCAGATAAGTACTGATGACCAATGAAACCTTTGAAACTCAGATTTAAGTCTGATAGTGTGGAGGTCAGACTGAAACAGCTGAAAAGCTATGAATTGACGAAAACAGCTGATGAGTAATTTCTCTTCAGTTGTTTCTACAACTGCTGTTTCTAAACAACTGAAGCCAAAGCTATGTCTTCAGTAGTTTACAACTACTGAAGACTACCACCAAGTCTTCAGCTGTTTACAACAACTGATGACAAAACCACTGTCTTCAGTAGTTTCACAACTACTGATGACAAACACCATGTCCTCAGTTGTTTCACCACCTGAAGTCAGAATTGTCCTCAGTAGTTTTATAACTACTGAAGACTAAATCAAAGACTTCAGTTGTTTCAACGTCTGACGGTTAAAACCAAGTCTTCAGTTGTTTTATAACAACTGATGATCACACCAATACGGTCAGTCATTTCAAACCTCTGAAAGTTAATGCCACGTCATCAGTAGTTTCAACAAATGATGACTAACACCAAAACCTTCAGTCGTTTCATAACCCTACCCTATAAATACCTTATCTCACCAGAGTTTTTCTCACCTCTCCTCTCAAACCTAACGTTCAAAAACTCTGTAACCTCTCTTCTTCATCCATGGCGACCATGCAACTAAAACCACGACACAACTGTGTCGCTCACCTTACCAAATCGCCATACTGGACCAAGTTTCACAACGCCATTGATTTAATGGTCCAGTCACCTTACCAAACAGCTTTTCTGTTAAACCCCACCATATATGCCGAATCCCTTAGCCAATTCTGGACAAACGTCACTCTTGTCTCTGAGGAGAATGACACAGAGTCTCTTCAATCGTTTGTCCATAGCCAAAAAGTGGTCATCAATCCAGAGATTCTTCGCCAACCCTCAATCTGGATGATGCCACTTTCCCGACTAGTTATCCAAAGGGCACCACAGATCTATCATTTGCCCACCATGGATACGAAGGTAACCTGAGTGCCTCTACCATATTGAAGAAACATTTCCAGGATGCTGAACGGCTTATCTTTCATATGGTCAATGTCTGCCTGGCCCCCAAGACTTCATCATGGGATCAAATGTCCACAAGGTGGCAACAGGTATTGTACTCCATCCTTGAGCAACAACCTTTAAATTTTTCTGAAATACTATTCTTAGAGCTCAAGGATATGGCCCAAAAACAACTTTCTAACCGTTGGATATTATATCCTCGGTTCATAATGGCCATAATTGAAAACCAGCTTCAAGCTGAGGGACTTGTTGGCCTGGGAGTCCCTGCTATGGCTGTATTGCCTGAAGTATACTCCCGGCACAACTCTGACCAATCACTCAAAATGGCTGCCAAGCTGCGCAAACCCACGCAGCTGGAACCCACAGCCACCACCACAAAATCCAAAGTCCCCACCAAACCAAAAACAAAACGAACCAAAACAGCTATTCAGGAAGATGAGTCCCCTGAAGATGCTCCTGTACCACCAAGACAGGATATACTTACTGGTGTAAACCCCCCAGTAGTATCAGAGACTCAACCAGCCACAGCCGCTCAGGATTCCTCTCAAAAGGAGCCTGAAGCAACCAAAGAAGGGGTACCCACAAATCTGGAATCTTCCTCATTTGAGGAGATTGCCATTGAAACACACCATTCTCCCCAGGTGCATACTGATTTTACCCTATCTCCTCATGAAAATGCCCCCCAAAGTCCAACACTTATAATTGCAAACGTGCTGACTCAGCTGCATGCCTCTCCTCCTCCCCAACAACCACCTAAAGGGAAAACCACAGATATTGAGGAAGAGGATCAACATGCTTCTGACAACCCACAGCACAGGGGTTTAAATGTTCTGTCTCCTAGTGTAGATAAGGAGATCAGAATATCTGGTGAGGCTGCCACCTCTTCTGCATCAGCACATGATCAGACTGAGGCTGGTAACATGGCTAAGACCTCATCAGAGGCAACAGCTGATGACGGACATCGTCCTGAGGCTGGAAGTCCCCAGTTCCAAGAAAAAGGGGCACATGCTACAACTGGTCTACACCCAGGGCATGTACATCTTGCTACTAGCAGGAGGTCAGGTGATTCAGCATCTGCTGATGATGACCTGGGCTTCTTTTATGATGTTCTAGCCCAGAACACAATTCTTGAGGAAGAAGTCAGTAGACTACAAAGACTACTTGACCAATTCTCTCAAGAAGCAAGTCCATCTGACACCACCATACACCCACAGATGGCACCTTCACCTGAAGGTCTCCTAAACACTCAGCCAATCAAAACATACAATCCACCAGCCTCTACCTCTGGCACTGCTTCTCAGGGACAGAACCCCTCTGAGCAAACAGCTGCTATCTTCCATAAATCCCTACCTCTCATCACCCCAATGATCACAGACATTGTGATCAAAACCTTGGATGAGAGACTTCCCTCAATCATACAGCCCCTGGTGGAGGAGATTGTGAGCACAAGGCTTTCTACTACTCAAACCCTTGCAACCAATGCAACCAAAAAGGGGGAGAGTCAGTTAGTGAAAGAAAAAGGGAAGAGCATATTGAAAGAGAAAGAACAGGAGATTGAGAAGGAAGAGGAGGTTGTGAAAAGACTGAGAAGGAAGAAGAGTATGTGAAGGGAGCTGACACTGATCAAGTGAGTGAAAGTCACAAAGACTTTCATATCACATATAAGAAAAGGAAGATTGAAAGAAAAGAAAAAGAACCCAAAAAGAACTCCAACTTGATGAGATGGTCAAAATGGCGGATGCTACACATAGTAAATCTATGGACTCCATTATTGATCAACTATATAGACAAGGGTTCGATACTGCACAGCTTGACTCAGAGATTAGAAGACTTGAAGTTGAAGAAATTAACTCAAGATGGGCAAGTTATGATGTGTTAGAAAGAGAAAGACTGGAGATCATGATCAGATTCATTGCAAAATATCTTGGAAGATCATTGATAGAGATTAAGTCATGGACCAGGGACAGTATCTTGGCAATAACCACCAAGATCTGTACGTCTGAAGCATACACTAAGGGATTAGTGATTGAAGCACTAAATGAAGCAGGTGCTGGGAACAGAAATGAACTAGCAAAATACTCCAAAGCCTCACTCATTACAAGAATGCTAGAACAACCTGCAAAACCTACCACTTCAAAATCACCACTACCACAACCCATTAAACCAACTCCTTTACCCTCAAAACCAACAGCCGATGATGCATCCAAGAAGAAGAAGAGAAGGATGTTGAGGCTAGAAGAAGAAGATGAAGAGGATGATGAGGAAGAAGATAGGTTGCCTCTTTCTGCAGTCCTAACTTTGCCTAAAGCCAAATCTATCCCATCACTCCCACCTCACAGATGGAGACTGTGAGAGTAAAGATAGAAGAAGAGCAGCAGCAAAGGCTTCATGATGAGGAGATGCTGAAGAGCATAGACAAAACTTATGCTGCTTCTTCATCAATAATAAGTATGAAGAAAGAAGCTCTGAGACTGTACACCCTTGCCAACACATTTCAATATCAAAAGGAAAAGGTGAGGATATGGCCTGATCCTAGGGTGGCTCACAGAATTGTGAAGAAGGACATTCCTGCAAGATACAAGGGCCAGATAAAAAGGATCGTAGATGAAGAGATCACAGTGGTCCTTGTAGTATCACCCTGGGAAATTGTAGAAGACTTCAAGAAGGCTTATGAGACTAAACAGCCTCCCCAAAAGATGTTAGAAAACAGAGTAATTAAGAAGGGGTTAGTCTACAAGAAGCTTGAGAACTTCAAACAAAATGAGCTCAGTCTGTTACTTGAAGGTAATCACCCAGATGAGTTTGCTTACAGACAGATCACAACAGTTGAGCTCAAAAATGGCAAACAGGCCAAATACATCTCAGAGCTGTATGGGCGTGAAGGATTGTTTGATGGTGAACCAGAGAATCTTACCATGGAAGAACAAATCATGTTTCTCAGAGCATACACCAGAGAATCCTACAGGCTTATACATGGGAAGTGAGTCTCATGGATGGGGGAACAGCTCAGTGTCCAATTCCCCAATACAGAGCTCCCATCCATACTTTGCCAACCAAATCATCAGAGACTTACTTCCAGGCCGGTGCTTATATGGGTCATCTTCTCAACTGATCAAGAAGGAAAAAGACCAACCATTTTGCCAACAATAAGTGGGACCTCAATAAAGTTAAAGGTTTTGGCTGCATTGGTTCAGGGGGAGTTTGTTGGACCAAAAGAACCAATGAGCCGGATCAGAAAAACCTTTAAGTCCCACAGACGTCACAACAACTACTGAAGTCCACAACAGCTGAAGACAACAACTGATTACAAAGTCTGAAGACAAGTGCTGAAGACAAAGTCTGAAGACAAGTGCTGAAGATAAAGTCTGAAGACAAGTGCTGAAGACAAAGTCTGAAGACAAAGTTTGAAGACAAGTGCTGAAGACAAAGTATCAGAAGTCATAACAGCTGAAGAGGACTTCTTCAGTAGTTGTGATGGTTTACTTTCAGTAGTTTTATGTTTTCTCTTTTCAGTAGCTTTGTAAAACGACTGAAGAGCTTGTTCTTCAGTCGTTGTAGTTTCAGTAGTTTCTTTTCAGTTGTTTTATGTTTTATACTTAGCACTCTGACATGTTCTCAGTAGTTGTGAACATTTCAGTAGTTTGTTAAGTATTAGTTATTTTCGTACTAGATCTGCTAGTAATCACCATCCCGTGATTACAGCAGTGATTGCACTCTATATAAGGAGTGCCAACCTTATTGTAACTGTGAATGATTTAGCAATAATATTGGGCATTATTGAAACATTCCTTATCACAGAAAAATATTCTCTCGCATTTGTTTACAAATAACAAACTCTTGCTATAATTTGACTAATTCTTGATTTCATTCCGCTGCATTACTCTCTAATACATCAAACTTGTGATAGCTGATCTTGACAACAAGGGTTGTTTCTACCCCAGTGAAGCCAAAAATTGGCTTCTTCATTATCTTAAAGATGTCGGGCTTCATTTGTCCCAATTTAAGAATATTACATGTTTCCCTCAACCGTGAGCCCAGTTCACAGTTGAGAATGTATTGAATATATCTAGGAAACATATAATACTCTAAGAATTCCAAATTTGCAAGTAAATTTGTATAAACAAATTGAGAGTACCTGAACTTGACCCCTTGGACCATTCTATGAACTATGAAAGAGAGATCCTCAGGAATCTGGTCCCATCTCCCATGCTTGTTGAACAAGCTGTGGATGACTACATTGAGTAGATACTTCCACTGGGATGCGACCTTCCCTTTCCTGAAGGTCTTGACAGAGAAATCTCCTTCATAACCCATCTGCTCAAAGGAGTGGTTTACAACTTCCTTAGGAAAGGACAATTGACCTTTCTCATCATTCAGCTGAAGATGAGTGTTGATGATTGTTGGAGTGATGAAGATTGTCCTCCCCTGTACTGTGGCAGACAGTGCCCTCTCCCCATCCATAATGACCTCTTGGCAGGTCTTCCAAAATTCTAACATATGATCCTCATAGAGTGGAGGATCAATGGTTAGGGAGGTGAAGTAGTTAGACAAAGAAAGAAAATGACAGACCTCTGAGAAACTTGAATCTTTCTCAGAGTCCAACAGAGCAACCTGATTTTGTTGCCTATGGAGTTGCATGGAAAAATCTGGGTTGTTTCTGCGGTTGAGGTGAGACATTTAAGAGAGCTTAGTGGTGAAGGAAGATAAGAACAAAGGCGGTTTGTGGGTGAATTTAGGATTTTGGGATATATGAAATGGATATATACATATACATATATATATACATATACATATATATATATATATATATATATATAATATATATATACATAGATATATATATATAGATATATATATATACATAGATATATATATATATATAATAGATATATATATATATCTATAGATATATATATATATCTCTATATATATATATATATCTACTATCTATATATAGATACATACATATATATATATATATACATATACATATATATACATATAATACATATACATATTACATATATATATATATATATATATAATGGATCTGAGACAAAGTTAATGAAAGAGGATAAACTTTAAAATCCGGATGTCGGTCCCACCTCTGAAAAAGTGCCCAAAAAGGTAGTTTTCTTAGAAGTCTAAAATCTTCCGAAGGTAATTTTACTTAGGAAGTTTTGATGAAAAGCTTCCGAAGCCAAGATGACTTCAGAAGATATTCCAAAGAGTTTAGAAAATTTTGCTTTCGAAGAGATTAAGACTAAGAAAGTTTATTCTAAGAAGAATAAAGCTTCCGAGACCTAATTGCTTTCGGAAGAAAATTGTTATTTAAAAACTACAAATATTCAAGAGTAGTTTTATGCTTCGAAGATATTTTGAAGAATTTATTCCGAAGGTAATACACTTAAGTAGTGTTTGTTTTGAATACATAAATTTCTTCCGAAGGTAAATGCATATCTTCCGAATAATAAAAGATCGAAATTTCAAAAACTAAGGAAATCATTTAATATTTTCTTCCAGAGTAAACATGGGCTTATGAAGGTAATAAAATAAACAACTTAGGACACACATGTTTTAGAAATAATATGAGTTAGTTTTAAGAAAAGCTACTCAAAGTTAATCATCCAATAGCTGATATAAGATATTCAGATCTCTTCTTATCAAAAGCTTTGGTGAACAGATCAACATATTGTTCATTTGTGTTAACTTTGACTAGTTTGATAATCCCTTTTCAAAGTTATCTCTAATCAAATGATACCTAATATTGATATGTTTTGTCCTTGAGTGCTGCACAAGATTCTCTGTAATAGAGATGGCACTGTTGTTGTCTATGTGGATGGGAGTCTCTTTGAAGTTGAATCCATAGTCCAGCATCTGATTCTGAATCCAAAGCACTTAAGCACAGTAGCTTGCAACAGCAATGTATTCAACTTCAGCAGTTGATGCAAATACACAGGATTGCTTCCTGCATTGCCATGAGACTATCCTTCCACCAAGGAACTGACATCCCCCTGATGTAGACTTTGTAGTCACATTGCATCCACCATAGTCACTATAGTATATGCATACAGATTAAAGTAAGAATTCTTTGGATACCAAAGGCCAAGTGTTGAGGCACCTTTGAGATATCTTAAAATCCTCTTGACAGTGACCAGATGTGACATCTTGGGGTTGGCTTGATATCTTGCACAAATACATGTGGCAAACATGATATCAGGCCTACTAGCTGTGAGATACATAAGAGACCCAATCATAACCCTGTAAATATGTTCATCCACACACTCCCCCTCAAGGTCAGGTCCAAGGGAGTGGTTTCATGCTATGGGTGTCTTAGCAACTTTACAATCAGTCATGTTGAATCTTGTAAGTATGTTTTGCACATATTTTGACTGACTTATGAAGATGCCACTGTCAACCTGCTTCACTTGAATTCCTAGAAAGAATTGAGTTCTCCCATTGCTCTCATTTCAAATCTATTCGTCATCAGCTTCTCAAAGTCTTTGCAGAGCTTTGGATTGGTTGACCCAAAAATAATGTCATCCACATATACTTGGACTAGCATTAAGTCATTTCATGTTCCTTTGATAAAGAGAGTTCCATCTACAGTACCCTTTTTGTAGCCATGCTGATAGAGATACTGAGATAAAGTCTCATACCACTTCCTTGGAGCCTGATGCAGCCTATAAAGAGCTTTATCAAGCTTACAGACATAATTAGGATGATCAGGATCCGCAAAGCCAGGTGGTTGTTTGACATACACCTCTTCATGAATCACCCCATATAGAAAAGCACACTTGACATCAAGTTGGTAGACCTTGAAATCCTTGGATGCAGCAAAGGCTAAGAATATCTAATAGCTTCAAGTCTTGCAACAGGAGCAAAGACATTTGTGTAGTCAGTTCCTCTTTGTGTGTATCCTTGAACAACTAGTCTAGCTTGTTTTTTTATGACAAGTCCTCTATCATCTTTTTATTCCTAAACATCATTTGGTTCCTATGGTAGTCTTCCCTTGAGGAAGAGGACATAAATTCCAAACCGTTTACCTTTTGAATTGAAGCAGCTCTTCTTGCATAGCTTCAACCCAACTTCCATCCTTTAAAGCCTCATCAACTTTCTTTGGCTCTATCTGGGATAGAAAGCAAGAGTGGAGACAAACATTTGCATCATGGGTTTGTCCTCTTGTTCTTACCATAATATCAACATTTCCAATGATGTTTGTGGTGGGGTGAGACTTATGAATCCTTAGTTGAGGGATTACAACAAGTGTTTGGAGATATCTAAATTAGAGAATTTAGATCAGGCATGATGTTTCTCCCACCACATCAGCACACTTATCAAGTGTAACTTGATCCAATGAGTGTGTGACATCATTGATGTTGTCTTCAATGGAGTGGTTGTCAGCATCAAGAAACTCTTGATCAGTGTCACCACCTCTATTGCCTTCCATATTTGAAGCTCCTTGATTTGAGTGTTGTGCCTCTGAGCTGGAATTTGAAGGCACCTCAGATGTATCAGCTGAATTTGTCATTATTGTGCTAATAGGAACTTCATTTGCAGGATTAGTTACAACTGGAGCTGAAGTAGTGTAACTTGATGGTCTTCTTAGCTCAAATCTTGGGTCAGGATCACCAGCTGATAGTATATCTGTGGATCCTGAGACATGCTCACAAGATTCTTAAAACAGTTGGTAACTAAATCAAGATCAAATAGCCAATCTGGACCAGAACCTTTCACACTGGGAGTGTGCTCATTGAAAGTCATATTGGCTGACTCTTCAACTACTCTAGTTCTGAGATTGTATACTCTATAAGCCTTGGCTTGAGAGGAGTATCCAATAAAATGTCCATCATCTGATTTCTTATCAAACTTGGCAATTTGATCTTTGATATTCAAGATGGTACAAGGACATCCAAATGACATGAGAAAACCAATGAAAGGTTTCCTCTTGTGCCAAAGTTCATAAGGAGTCTTACCATGTGTCTTAACTACTAACTCTCTGTTTTGCACATAGCAGGCAGTGTTCACTGCCTCTGTCCAGAAGGTGATGGATAGTTTAGAGTCAAACAACATAGTTCTTGCAGCTTCAATTAGTGTCCTATTTCAGCAACACCATTTTATTAAGGAGTCCTAGGAGCAATATATTATCTTGTAATACCTTTTTCATCATAAAATGTATCAAGAATTTGGTTCTTGAATTCAGTTTCTTGATCATATCTTATGGTTTTGACCTTGTGATCACATTGATTCTCAATCTTTAAGATGAAATTCTTCAGAATCTCTCAGGGGTCTCATCCTTAGTTCTTAGAAAGAAGACCCAAGTGAACCTTATAAAATCATCTGTGATCACCAAACAGTAAGTGGTCCTTCCTAGACTCATTACACTGGTGGCGCCAAAGAGATCCATATGTAATAAGTGTAGGGGTGTAGTGATGGAGTTTCTTTCCTTTGGCTTGTGGATACCTTGTGTTGCTTCCCTTTAAGGCATGCAACACAGTGGTCATCACTTGTAAACTCTTTCTTTGGCATTCTAGTTACCAAATCATTCTTAATTAGTTTATTCATGTTCTTAAAGTTTACATGGCACATTCTTTTATGCCAGAGGAAAGATTCATCACTGCAGGACCGTTTAAGGGATGTGCACTTACAACACAACACACAATGAGGAGAGTGTTTAGAACACTTAACAGATCAAATAGGAACTAAGAACAAGTTGTAGTTTGATACTAAGAACACAAGCAACAATGAGACAGAACAAGAACAAACAACACAAGTATTGGTTTTAAAGAATGTTGTATATTGCTCTCAAGTTCTTTACAAGTGTTACAAGCATAATAAAAGATACAACGACTGAGATACTTTATACTACATCCTACAACCGGTCATACTTAGAAGGCCAGGTGGATACATTTGAACTAGACAACAACAAATCAATGTAGAGTCAAAAGGCAGATTTTTCTTTTGACTAGTGACTATGACATGTCATAGCTCACATCGTAATATATTACAAAAAGGATAAAAGTATATAAAGTAGAAAGCAAAATGTAACACCCGAAATTTATTATTTTGAAGCGGCGAAGCGAAGAAAGAAAAGAAATAAAGTCCAAAGTCGAGGGACCAAACTTGCCAACGAAGAAAAGTCGGGTAATGTGGTGATATGTGTAGGGAGAGGCAGCCCACTCTCCCCACACTTCACACATTTCAGCCACCAAAGAAAGAGAGAAGAGAGAAAGAAGAAGAGAAAAGAAAAAGGAGAAAAGGTTGTTTCGGGTGATTGGGTGTCCAAATCCGTCGAGTAGTAGCAAGCAAATCGAAGCTCTTATCTTTGTGCTCGATTGTGTGAGTTCTAGGACCCCACTTATTTGTTTTCAACTGATTTTGGGGCTGGAAGATGTCAAAAAAAACCGTTTTTATGTGTGTGTGTTTGACCCATTTGGGTGTGATGTGTATGATGTGTTAGAGTATGATTTCGGGCTTGTGTGTGCTTGTATGGTGTTAAGGTATGCATTCCTAAGGTCCAGGAGGGTTAATTTAGGCTTAGAATGGGTTTGGATGAGCTTGGAGGCCGAAAATGGCAGATTGGGTTCGGGATGAACTCCATTCTGCATCAGCTAGGGCTAGGCGACCGAATGAAGGCCATACGGCCGAATGAGGGCGATTGAAGGTTCATTCGCACGATTGGGACTCATTCGCACGACTGGGAGTCCAGTCGCATGAGGGATGTGCGACTGAGGGTTCAGTCGCATAGATGCTTAGTCGCATGAGTCCATACGCATGAGGTTAGTCGCATAGGTGCCCATTCGCAGTAATCCCATTCGCACAAGGTCCCATACGCACGATTGGATGTTCATTCGCAAAGATGACCATCCGCATGGGTCCAGTCGCATGATGTTCAGTCGCATGGAGGCCATGCGACTGAAGGGTGTCCATACGCCCGAATAGGGCTGTTGCACACGAATGAATGTGTAGTTTGACTTCAGGCCTTCGGGGAAAGGTGCAGATGTAAGTGTTGACGTAAAGTAACCCGTAAGAGCATGTAAGAGAATGATTATGGCCTTAGAGAGCATGTAGGGCATGATGATGATGATAATGATGATGATGTGCATGTTTATGTTATGCATAATATGAATGTATGATATTGCCCTATATGATGATATGATGAATGTGTACTATATGTTCCTTACTATGATGTATGCTTATCTTTCTTATGGCTTTACATGTCATGCTAATGAAGGAACGAATGAATGAATGAATGAACGAATGAATGAATGAAGTATTACGTAATGTAAAGCGAAAGATAATGAAAGAGGAACATGAAGTAAGAATGCATGCATTAATGAACGATGAATGAACGAAAGAAAGGCTTGCAAGCATATTTATTGGGGTGAGCGACTTTGTGTTGCAAAAGACTCGGATGAAGTGCAATCATTAGATTGCCTATGAGGTGAGCAACCTTGTCGTTGCAAAAGACTCGAGTAAGAGCTATCGTGATGTTGCCTTGGGGTGAGCAACCTTGTTGTTGCAAAAGACTCGGATAGCTTGCTATCGTGATGGGCAATTGGGGTGAGCAACCTTAGGGGTGCAAAAGACTCGGATAGCGAGCAATCATTGAGATTGCCATTGAGGTGAGCGACCATGTTGTCGCAAAAGACTCGGAAGACAGAATGAACGAAAAGAATGGAAGATAATGAATGAGATGAAAGATAATAATGATATTATCTGTATGTACGTATGTTGCATGACCGCATGATAAAGGAATGGTTTTAATGAAAGTAAAGTATGTTTTATTATTAAAACTAGAACTCACTCAGCAACGCTGACTTTATTGCATTTTCCAGTTGGCAGGTAAATGATTGCTGAGGATGGCACGGCGAAGCTACTCGGCTCTTTTGGGATGGCATCCAATTATATAGCTTTTGTGATGTAATGCAAACATGAATTTTGTAACCGGATAATGATGTATTATTTGGCAAAAGTAATTATAATGAAACGTGATGTCACTTTTGAATGTTTCCGCTGCGATGTTTTCTTAATGAAATGTAAATGTATGATTATGTGCGATGAATGGCCAACTGTAAGCGTCCCGGGAACGGGGCCTTACAAGTTGGTATCAGAGCCAAAGTTTAAGTGAATTGGGTAAATATTTTCAAAAACCTAATCTTAAACTGAGAATGGGACGGAAGGGAATGAGATGCCAATCTGAGTAGCTGCGTGCCATCAGGTATGTTTTTGTAAAGTTAACCGGTTTATGTGCGCATGTTATATGGTTTATGTGTTGCTGGTAGATTTAGATACTGATATAGTCAGGACAGGTAATGCTTGGGTATGAAGAGTAAAGTAGGTGGCTAATCACAATTGGCCACTGTAATTAGGGACTTACTATACTTGACATAAACTGAGTGTTTCCTTGAATGACCGTGTTGGTGTTTGAATCTTTCAGTGTGTTAGAGAATGGCTGGTGGTAGATCTTCTAGAGCTTCTAGGGGTGGAGGCCGTGATGGCCCCGTTGCTGAACCACGCCCTAAGATAGGAAGGCCTAGAGCTGAGAGAAAGAGGTTCCTACAGAACCTGAGACCCCTCATCCAGAAGCTGGGGATGAGAGTGCGAACTTGAGGGCCTCGGTAAAGGAGGCTGTGTGGAGGAGGTACACCAGGTCATGCAGACAATCCTACCGTCTGTGGTGACCGAAGTCATCAAGGCTGTGAAGGAAGGGGAAAGGAAGGAGAGAAACCGGGCCTCGGGGGAGCAACCGGAGCCTGAAACGATTTTCTCCGATAATGAGGAGGAAGAGGAAGAGGAGCCTGTGCGGGAGGTGGCACGAGGCTGTAACTACGGGGTATTTATGAGATGCAAACCCCCTACTTTCGACGGTAATGGCAATGCTGCTGCTGCTCACCGATGGGTGAGAGAAATGGAGGCTGTTCTCGACATCAGCGAGTGCCGAGAAGATCAGAAAGTCAAGTTTGCCACCCACTCTTTCGTGGACTCGGCACTATGCTGGTGGGACAACATTGTCCAAGCAGAGGGTAATCGGGCGATCGGGCGAATGAGGTGGCCCGAACTGAAGAAGATGGTGATCGAGGAGTTTTGTCCTCATCGGGAAATGGATAAGGTTGAGAGGGAGTTTCTGCAACTGGAGGCGGGAACCATGACACACCAACAGTACACCACGAAGTTCAACGAGATGGCACGTCTGGTGCCGGATCAAGTGACGCCTCTGTCCCGAAAGATCAAGAGGTATATACAGGGTTTGCCGGCGGATATTCGCAGGCACATGATCGCCGCCCGGCCGAGCACGTTTAGGTCGGCGGTGGATTTGGCGGGAAGATTGTATGATGAGAGGACGGTGGTGGTGACTGATGGTGGCAGGAAGAGCGGTGGTGACCGGAACTGGCAGGGGAAGAGGTTTGGTCGGGGTAATGCCTCGACGGGTAATAAGAAGGCACGGGTGGATGATCGCCGTGTGGTCACGTCAGGTGCGGGGTCGAGAAGGTGTGGTAAATGTGGACGGGAGCACAGCGGGGAGTGCAGGTTTGGGTCGAACTTGTGCTTCAGGTGTGGAAAGGCGGGACACATGGCAAAGGACTGTCGTGCGGTCCGATGCTTTAACTGTGGCGAAGAGGGTCACATGCTCAAAGATTGTAAGAAGCCGAGGGCTGAGAGTTCAGGGGCAAAGAAGACGGGAGGTGATGGACCGAGGGCGAGCGCCAGGGCATTCACTATGACACAGGAGGAAGCTAGAACGGACCCTGACGTCGTGTCCGGTACGTTTCTGGTGAACCAAACTTTAGCTTCTGTGCTATTTGATTCTGGTGCAAGTAAAAGTTTTATTTCTGCTGCTTTTTGTGCTAAGCTGCCTGTTAGTAGTAGATGTGTTGACGCGCCCTTCGATGTAGAAACTGCCATAGGTAAGTCTACCAGGATTTCTGAGATGATAGAGAATTGTGATGTGGAGCTCGAGGGTCATAAGTTTACTGTTAGACCGTTTGTGATGACCTTAGGTGGTTTTGACTTGGTTCTTGGGATGGATTGGTTAGCGGAATTCGAGGCGAACATTGTGTGTCGCAAGAAGATGATTCAGTTGTCGGCGCCTGACGGTAGTTCAGTGACAGTGTATGGTGATCGGGTTACTACGATTCCGAGGGTGATCTCGATGGCAGTGGCGGGAAAGTGTATGAGGCGTGGATGTAGTGCCTACTTGGCCTACGTAAAGGATGTGGATGCGCCAACACCACAACTAGCTGATGTACCGGTTGTGTGTGACTTTCCAGATGTGTTCCCAGAAGACTTATCAGGAGTGCCACCTGACAGAGAGATTGAGTTCCAGATTGATCTGATACCGGGTGCCCAACCTGTTGCCAAGGCACCGTATCGGTTGGCTCCGACCGAGATGAAAGAGTTGATGGAGCAGTTGCAAGAGCTGCTTGATAAGGGGTTCATTAGACCGAGTATCTCTCCTTGGGGTGCTCCGGTCCTGTTCGTAAAGAAGAAGGACGGTAGTATGAGGATGTGCATCGACTACCGCGAGCTGAACAAGTTGACAGTGAAGAACCGATACCCCTTGCCGAGGATAGATGATTTGTTCGATCAGCTTCAGGGTGCCAGTTGGTTTTCAAGGATAGATCTTCGATCTGGTTACCATCAGTTGAAGGTGAAGGAGCAGGATATTCCTAAAACAGCTTTCCGTACGCGCTATGGTCACTACGAGTTTCTTGTTATGTCTTTTGGGTTGACCAACGCGCCAGCTGCTTTTATGGATTTGATGAACCGTGTGTGTCGGCCTATGTTGGATAAATCAGTGATTGTGTTTATTGATGATATCCTGATTTACTCGAGGAGCGAAGCAGAGCATGCCGGTCACATTCGGGAAGTTCTAGAGACGTTAAGAAGGGAGAAGCTGTATGCTAAATTCTCCAAGTGCGCGTTCTGGTTGCGCGAAGTTCAGTTTTTGGGTCACGTGGTGAATCCTGATGGGATTATGGTGGACCCGGCGAAAGTGGAGGCGGTTATGCAATGGAAGTCACCAAAGACGCCATCCGAGATTCGCAGTTTCTTGGGTTTGGCGGGTTACTACAGAAGATTTATCCAAGACTTCTCTAAGATTGCTTCTCCACTAACCAAGTTGACTCGAAAAGATGTGAAGTTCGTATGGGGTCAAGCTCAAGAGAAGGCGTTTGAAGAACTGAAGGCGAGATTGACTCAAGCTCCTGTTCTGTCATTACCCGATGGGAGTGAAGATCTGGTGGTTTATTCCGATGCTTCTCACTCGGGGTTGGGGTGCGTGTTAATGCAGAGAGGAAAGGTCATAGCGTATGCATCCCGACAGTTGAAAGTTCATGAGGTCAATTATCCTACTCATGACTTGGAGCTGGCAGCCGTGGTCTTTGCATTGAAGATTTGGAGGCACTACCTCTACGGGACGAAGTGCACCATATTCACCGACCACAAGAGTCTGAAGTACTTCTTTGAGCAGAAGGATTTGAACATGAGACAGAGGCGGTGGTTGGAACTTATAAAGGATTATGATTGTGAGATCCACTACCATCCGGGCAAGGCCAACGTGGTGGCTGATGCCCTTAGCCGGAAAGAGAGGCCCGAGCCGATCCGGGTGAAAGCCTATCAGTTGATCATGACCTCCGACGTGATGATGCAGGTTAAAGAGTTTCAAGATGAGGCATTGAAAGAAGATCATCTTAACTCTGAAAGAATGAGAGGTCTGGTTGGAGAATTGGGTGAAAACACGTTCGGTGTTAGAACCCGATTCGACCGTGTGTGGATTCCTCGTTTTGGGGATCTACGGGGGAAGATAATGGATGAAGCTCACAAGACTCGGTACTCCATTCATCCCGGTGCCACGAAGATGTACCATGATATGAAGAAAGATTATTGGTGGCCGGGTATGAAGCGCGATGTGGTGGAGTATGTGAGTAAGTGCCTCACTTGCTTACAGGTGAAGGCCGAGCATCAAAAGCCGTATGGGAAGATACAACCTTTGGATATACCGGAATGGAAGTGGGAGCACATCACCATGGATTTCATTACCAAGTTGCCGCGTACTCCGAAAGGGTACGATGCCATATGGGTGATAGTTGACCGTTTGACGAAGAGTGCTCACTTCCTACCGATCCGCGAGACATATTCATCTGAGAGGTTGGCTGATTAGTTCATTAAGGAGATTGTAACTCGTCATGGTGTACCGGTGTCTATCGTGTCGGATCGCGACACTCGGTTTACATCTAAATTCTGGAAGAAGTTCCACGATGCTATGGGGACGAGGTTACATATCAGCACGGCTTATCATCCCCAGACCGATGGTCAGTCAGAAAGGACCATCCAGACGCTGGAAGACATGCTTCGGGCATGTGTGATTGATTTTGGTGGAAGTTGGGATGACCACCTACCATTAGCTGAATTCTCATACAACAACAGTTATCATGCCAGCATTGGTATGCCCCCATATGAGATGCTATACGGTAGGAGATGCAGAACACCCGTTTGTTGGGGTGATATTGGTCAGAAGGAATTGGGGAGCGTCGAGGTAATCGAAGCTACGACGGAGAAGCTTGAGAAGATCAAAGCCTTCATGAAGGCAGCCAAAGACAGACAGAAGTCGTATGCTGATAAAAGGCGCAGGCCGATTGAGTTCCAGGTGGGTGACCGGGTTATGTTGAAGGTCTCACCTTGGAAGGGTATCATTCGCTTCCGAAAGCGGGGCAAATTGAGCCCAAGGTATATAGGCCCTTTCCGAATCATTGCTCGAGTAGGAGAGGTGGCCTACAGACTGGAGTTGCCAGATGAGTTAAGTGGAATTCACCCGACATTCCATGTATCACATCTAAGGAAGTGCTTAGCAGATGAAGATATGATTGTCCCATTGGAAGATATCGAAGTAGATGAACGGCTCAATTATGTGGAGCAACCAGTGGCAATCATCGACCGAAAGGAGAAAAGGCTAAGGAATAAAGTGGTTCCTCTTGTGCGTGTACAGTGGAAGCACAGGAAGGGATCCGAATCAACGTGGGAGACTGAGGAAGAAATGAGACAACATTATCCACGTTTGTTCGAGGAATAACAGGTTTCGGGGACGAAACCTATTTAAGGGGGGTGGACTTGTAACACCCGGAAATTTATTATTTTGAAGCCGGCGAAGAAAGAAAAGAAATAAAGTCCAAAGTCGAGGGACCAAACTTGCCAACGAAGAAAAGTCGGGTAATGTGGTGATATGTGTAGGGAGAGGGCAGCCCACTCTCCCCACACTTCACACATTTCAGCCACCAAAGAAGAGAGAAGAGAGAAAGAAGAGAAAAAGGGAGAAAAGGGTTGTTTCGGGTGATTCGGGTGTCCAAATCCGTCGAGTAGCAAGCCAAATCGAAGCTCTTATCTTTGTGCTCGATTGTGTGAGTTCTAGGACCCCACTTTTACTTGTTTTCAACTGATTTTGGGGCTGGAAGATGTCAAAAAAAACCGTTTTTATGTGTGTGTGTGTTTGACCCATTTGGGTGTGATGTGTATGATGTGTTTAGAGTATGATTTCGGGCTTGTGTGTGCTTGTATGGTGTTAAGGTATGCATTCCTAAGGTCCAGGAGGGTTAATTTAGGCTTAGAATGGGTTTGGATGAGCTTGGAGGCCGAAAATGGCAGATTGGGTTCGGGATGAACTCCATTCTGCATCAGCTAGGGCTAGGCGACCGAATGAAGGCCATACGGCCGAATGAGGGCGATTGAAGGTTCATTCGCACGATTGGGACTCAGTCGCACGACTGGGAGTCCAGTCGCATGAGAGATGTGCGACTGAGGGTTCAGTCGCATAGATGCTTAGTCGCATGAGTCCATACGCATGAGGTTAGTCGCATAGGTGCCCATTCGCAGTAATCCCATTCGCACAAGGTCCATACGCACGATTGGATGTTCATTCGCAAAGATGACCATCCGCATGGGTCCAGTCGCATGATGTTCAGTCGCATGGAGGCCATGCGACTGAAGGGTGTCCATACGCCCGAATAGGGCTGTTGCACACGAATGAATGTGTAGTTTGACTTCAGGCCTTCGGGGGAAAGGTGCAGATGTAAGTGTTGACGTAAAGTAACCCGTAAGAGCATGTAAGAGAATGATTATGGCCTTAGAGAGCATGTAGGGCATGATGATGATGATATTGATGATGATGTTGCATGTTTATGCATAATATGAATGTATGATATTGCCCTATATGATGATATGATGAATGTGTATTATATGTTCCTTACTATGATGTATGCTTATCTTTCTTATGGCTTTACATGTCATGCTAATGAATGAACGAATGAATGAATGAATGAATGAATGAATGAATGAAGTATTACGTAATGTAAAGCGAAAGATAATGAAAGAGGAACATGAAGTAAGAATGCATGCATTAATGAACGATGAATGAACGAAAGAAAGGCTTGCAAGCATATTTATTGGGGTGAGCGACTTTGTGTTGCAAAAGACTCGGATGAAGTGCAATCATTAGATTGCCTATGAGGTGAGCAACCTTGTCGTTGCAAAAGACTCGAGTAAGAGCTATCGTGATGTTGCCTTGGGGTGAGCAACCTTGTTGTTGCAAAAGACTCGGATAGCTTGCTATCGTGATGGGCAATTGGGGTGAGCAACCTTAGGGGTGCAAAAGACTCGGATAGCGAGCAATCATTGAGATTGCCATTGAGGTGAGCGACCATGTTGTCGCAAAAGACTCGGAAGACAGAATGAACGAAAAGAATGGAAGATAATGAATGAGATGAAAGATAATAATGATATTATCTGTATATACGTATGTTGCATGATCGCATGATAAAGGAATGGTTTTTAATGAAAGTAAAGTATGTTTTATTATTAAAACTAGAACTCACTCAGCAACGCTGACTTTTATTGCATTTTCCAGTTGGCAGGTAAATGATTGCTGAGGATGGCACGGCGAAGCTACTCGGCTCTTTTGGGATGGCATCCAATTATATAGCTTTTGTGATGTAATGCAAACATGAATTTTGTAACCGGATAATGATGTATTATTTGGCAAAAGTAATTATAATGAAACGTGATGTCACTTTTGAATGTTTCCGCTGCGATGTTTTCTTAATGAAATGTAAATGTATGATTTATGTGCGATGAATGGCCAACTGTAAGCGTCCCGGGAACGGGGCCTTACACAAAAAGACTCAATGTAACATCTGTCATTTTTCAAGTTAAAACCCAAACCCGAACCCATTTTGAACTTCTATTATTAAATTATTTTAATAATTTTAATGAATCAAATACGTTATATGTGAAATATAACCAATATTGACAATTGTTTTATTCAATTTCCATATATTAAATCATTTAAACAACTTATAATAAGTTTTATAATTTATAAAATAAATTATAAAAGGTTATTAATATTTATAAGATTTTAAACATTCAATTAAAATAAATAATCAAATTACAAGTTTTTATGAGATTTATAAAGTCTACAAAGATTTAATAAAAAAAGTTGTTAAATTAAAATTAGATTTTTAATAAATTTAGAGTTTAAATTGTAATTATTTTTTTATTTATTTAAATTATTTAAATTTATATTTATTTCAAATTCCAATCATAACCCCCTTTTGAAAGACTTGTAACTCACCATTAACACCATTCATAAACCCCTCCTAACCTCAACTATAAAAGCAAGCTTTAGGCCACACTTTTCATTTGCTCATTCTTCAAAAATCTCACTCTCATATCTTTCTTTCATTCATTGGTTATGATTAATTTCAAGAATTTTATTTTACAAGTAATTTCAAGAAGTTTCTAATACTAAGGTAACCTTATAATTTCTTTTATATTATGTATATCTATATTGTTCTAATCATCCTAACATTCAATTGTTCTCATGTTCTTTTTTTATTCTTTCTTCTACTAAATCTCTTTTAATTTTAATATTATCATTTGATCATTAACATTCTAACTTTCACTAACCTTATAACAATCACTAACAATCCTAAATCAAACTAAGAACACGCTAACATTAACAAAGAATCCCGTTTGCATATGGACGGCTATGCCGCCGCATTCGGTTATTCCACAAGATTATTTCTCTAAATGATGACTATGTTAAAGTGTTGGAATATTTTTTTATAACTCAAATGAAGTCTAATATACCATATATCGACATAATAAATTTATTCTAACCCGTTTCATGTTTTAGCAATTTTAAAAGTGCACATAAGTGCATTACTACATATTTGGCAGAATATAGTCTGACTTTAACTAACCATAACTTGGTCATAACAAACTAAATTTTAGTAAAATCATACTCCAACATTAAGTTCATTGAATTATCTTTTTAACAATAGTTTATACATCTTCAAACTCAATCGGACGACTCTACAATAGCCTTCACAAGATAAGTGCGCATTTCAGCACTTTCTGTCTTGTGCTTCTGTTTTGACCTATTTACGGATCTTTTCATAAAAATGTTTCTGAACAAAAGTTTTCTGCAAGACTCTAAACTATTCAACTGTAAATTTTTATAATTTTATAAAGCCGTTTGCTATTTTTAAAACCTGTTCAAACACATACAAAACATTCTGTCTAGAATCTAAACTTGGTGCAATAATCCTTTTCAATCTACCTTTCGCTTTTTGGCATTCTCTAAACGTCCTAACTTCTTGTAATAAATTCCGACCTCAAGTTATTGTTCTTTTTATCCTTTAGGACATCATCTATGACTCTTGAACATCCAAGCTTTCTTATGTACTCTACAACCATCATTATACAAGGTGAGTTTTCCATGCCCCTTTTTACTTTATTTCACACCTTTTAGGGTGAAACATGTTAACCTTATAAACTTACACTTGTAAACATCTTGATACTTGTAAATGCACATGCAATTCATCTTTACTTTTTGTCATGGTTATTGGTATTATTGTGAGTGTTATATGAGATACATTATATGTTGACAATCATTAACTATTGCTAGTCTGGCGACGTCATAGATCTATGGGTCTGACAAGCCTATTTGGTGCTAAAGCTGATGTATTGCCGGCTTCTAATGATGTATGACTTGTTCATCATGGGAACCAAGTACACTTAGCCAATCGTTATAAACTTGTAATCTTAATCTTGGTCGAGGTTTGATTGTAGCTATATGTGTTCTACTTATAAACACACACACACACACACACATATATATATATATATATATATATATATATATATATATATATATATATATATATATATGTGTGTGTGTGTGTGTGTGTGTGTGTGTGTGTATGTGTGTGTGTGTGTGTGTGTGTCTGTGTGTGTGTGTGTGTGTGTGTGTTTAACCCATGGAAACTCACCAACTTTCAAAGTTGACCCTTTATTTTTAACATGTTTCAGGATTGCTACTTGAGGAATTCTTTTTGCTCATATAGGACTTGGACTTAGTTTAATTAAAAATCTTATGTTGTTGTTTAAATCTTTGTTGTATTGTAATGACTTAATTATCTTGTATTATTCAATGAAAAATGGTAATTAATATTATTTAAACTTATTTAATTCCATGAGCTATGAACAATCGTTTCACATTCGTCTGCCTCGATGAATCTGCCGTCGGTCGGGGTGTGACACTCAAGACCTCAATGTACAGTTACCAAAAGCATGGACCTTTTCACCAACTTATGTAAGTTGATGACTGAACAGAGTTGCAGCGAAAAGAGGTCCAACTTTATAGTAAAGTACATCAGATAAAACATGTATTCAAAAGTATTCAGAAGAAATCTGTCTTCACTTCTTGGCTTCAGAAGACTTTGTCTTTGAAGCTTCGGAAGACTTCACTTTTGGCTTCGGAAGATATTGGTTTTGGCTTCGGAAGATTTTACACTTGGAATATTTCTAGTGCATGGTGTAAGACTTCCGAAGCATTTCTACTATGTACCTCAATGCATGCATGCAGGAAAGACTTTGGATGTTTTAGGTGTATCAGCCTTACATAAAACCTTACAATCATTATGGCTTTAGATAGAAAACATGAAACTTCTCCTGAGGGATATGTTTCTTGCAAATCCATCTTGTACATGTTCCCTTTCCTAGGGGCTCTGAGCAGGATATGCTCATAAGGAATGACCACCCCGGGCATGAGAACAATGCACTTATGCTCAGTAAAGAGCATGTTATGAATCTGATCACAAAATTGAGATACACTCAAAAGATTGTATCCAAGCTCCTTGACAAAGTTTACCTTCTCAATGTTGAGCTTACCATTTGTGACCTTGCCCCTTCCAGTTATGTAACCTCCAGCATCTCCTCCAAAAGCAACTGGTCCTCCATCAATTTTCTCAAAATTTTAGAGTAGTGACCCATTACCTGTCATGTGCCTGGAACAACCACTATCAATGATCCATACATTTCTGATTGTCTTGAGCAGTTCTTGCACAAAAGAGATGGTTAGTTAAATTTGGAAACTCAAGCCTTATTGGTCTTGGGCTTATCAAGAGAAGTTGAAGACAATGCAACAGTAATTGATCCTATTGTCATGTTTTGAGGAGCATATGCTGATGTTGATGAAGAACTTTCAGTCACTTGGTATTTCTTTGTCTTCCACACCACCTTTGGAAGCTTAGACTTGACCTTCATCACTTCGGAAGTTTTGATAACTTTGGAAGTTTTGATGACTGAACCTTCTGAAGATCTTGCTAACACTGCAGCAGGCTTTAGTGCTGCGGAAGTATTCCTTTCTTCCGAGACCAAATTTTCTTCCAAAGGCAAGTTTCCACTTGTCTTCTCCTTCATTTTGGAGCTTTCGATAGGAAAAGATTTTCCTTCCGAAGCTTTCTGCTTCTTTAAACTCTCAGAAGTTTTTTTCTTGGTCATATGGACAGTACTTTTTGGATTGTAGAGACAATCCTTAGCGAGATGAGAAGTACTACCACACATAACACAGTCCATCTTCTTCTTCCTGAGAGTCTTCCTTTGAGAACAATGCTGAACTTGATCACTTTCCTTCTCCATCTTCATCTTTGCTGATGATATGGTAATTATTTTAGGGTGAGAGCTACCTTTGGAGCTAGATGGTTCAGGTTGTGTAGCAGTGGTACACAACTGGTCAGCCTTTTTTATGTTGTTGGGATGATTTGAACATGAACTAGAACTCCTGGTACTAGAGTTCAGGTTTATGTCTTCAGCCTTAACCACCTCAAATCCTGTAGAGATAAAAACTTGTTTCTGCACAGAGTTAAAGGTGGCCTTGATCTCTTGAGCCTTCTTGGACTTCCTCTTGGCCTTTCTGATCAAGTTGTTTCTTCTTGACTTGGTCATCCCAACTCTTTTACTCTCCTTAGAGGAATAGTGACCCTTCTTAGAATACTCTTCTTCACTCTTCTCAGAGACATCCTTCACTGTTTCCTCTACATCCTCTTCACTCATGGGGTCTATGAAGGGAAGCTCATCTTCACAAGTTTCACACCTAGGAGATCTTACAGACAAGATTGTGTGTAGAGGAGCTATATCACTAGATCCCAGTCCGTACTTATTCTGATAACAAACTTTTGCATGTAGGGATGAGAATATTATGTTCTTGAAGGTCTCTTCTTCAAGAACATATTTTTCTGCCCTGGCTTTGCTGATCACAAGCTCAGCCTGGCATTCAGTCAACTTCGTTATGAGATCTTTGATCTGAGTCCTGTAGATTGTATGTTCATGTTTAAGAGTTGAAATGGTTTTCTCTAAGTCCTCTATCTTTAGTATAATTATTTTCAGCTCTTTTGAAATCAAATTTTAAAATATTTAAAGACTAAAGATCAGATCTCATCTCTAAGTTCTAGGACCTGTATCTAATTACTTTAGCAATACATGCAGGTGTACAGAGATATTCCAATACCTTTGCTTCATCATGGTCAGCCATTAGAGCTTGGTTTGGAGATGCATCTTCCACCTGAAAGCTCCAGTCAAAGCCTCCTTCTTCAACAGCAACTACAGCTTGCTGCTTTCGCTTCTCATTCTAAGTGGCTCTCTTAGTGTAGTTTGGCATGGCTTGTGTTTGGCCATCATTTGTCCTTGGTTCCCTACACTCCCTTGCAAAGTGACCCATCTGGTTACAGTTGTCACACTTTACTTTGCTTTTGTTCAGCCCAAACTTTCCACTGGCTGTATTGCTTGGAAACTTCCTCCCTGACCTCTTGTAGAATTTCTTGACTCTATGAGTGAGAAGAGCCATTTATTGAACTATCTCTATGTATTCCAGATCATCTGGATGGATACATTCCAGATCTTCAAGGGTGAAGAGAAAGTTGGTTGTGCTTTCATCAAAAGACACAAAGGCTTGTGAAGAGCTTGTCTCTTGGAATGGGCTTCCTTGAGTGTAGCTTTCTCTTGGTATCTCCGAGAAGGTGATGAAAGGACCCTTTTGTGAGTTGTTAGAGTAGCAGATAAGATGATGCCGTGGTTCTCTACTATCCCTTTTAACCACATGGAGGGCTGAACTCAGTTGATTGCTAGAGTTACCAGATGAACTTTGCATATTCATCTCTATCTGGTATCCACTAAGAATATCATACAACTCTGTCAAAGTAAGAGTCTTAAGGTTCACATTTCTCTTGATAACAACATAATAATGTGTCCATTTTCTAGGAAGAGAGGACATGAACTTCCTTACAATGTCTCTGTTCTCAAGAGTCACTCCAACATCCATTAGTGTCCACAATCTCAACATACCTGAAGTATTGTTGAGTCATGGTTTCACCTGCTTTGAAGGTGAAGTTTTCAAACTACTGCTTCAGGAGATTCTTCTTATTCTCCTTGGCTTCAGTTGACCCCTCATACATCCGCTTCAGTGCATCCCATAGCTGTTTAGCTGTTTTGCACTTCTTGAAGCCTCTGTATATGGAGTTGGGAAGAGCAGTTTGAAGGTTGTCATGGCTTTCTGATCGATATCTATTCTCTTCCTGTCTTCTTCAGAATAGTCAGCCACAGCCTTTGGAATCATACCACCTCCAGCAGCAGCTAAAGAGGTGCTTGGTATGTGAGGCCTTGAGACAACAGATTCCCACATCCTGGAGTCTTGTGACTTGATGAACCCTTCTATTCGTTGGCACCAAGTGTCAAAGTCTTCAGGAGTGATCAGTGGGGACTTTGTCATGGTTCCAGTTTCTATATCAGCTTTAGTAAGAGCTGCCATTTGAGATGTTAAGTATTTTGTGTGTGAGAGGGATCTTAAGATGGTGAGATCTTACAATCAAGAGCCTTGAATGCTCTGATACCAATTACAGGACCGGTTAAGGGATGGTCACTTACAACACAACACACAATGAGAAGAGTGTTATAGAACACTTAACAGATCAAATAGCGAACTGGGAACAATATGGTTTGATACTAAGAACACAAGCAAGTATGAGACAGAACAAGAACACACAACACAAGTATATTGGTTTTCAAGAATGTTGTATATTGCTCTCAAGTTCTTTACAAGTGTTACAAAGCATAAAGAAAGATACAAAGACCTGAGATACTTTATACTACATCCTACAGTCGGCCATACTTTGAAGGCCAGCTGGAAACATTAATCCAGAAAACAAAATCAATCTAGAGTCAAAAGGCAGATTGTCTTTTGACTAGTGACTATGACATGTCATAGCTGACATCCTAATATATTACAAAAATGATAAAAGTACATAAAGTAGAAAGCAAAAGACTCAAGACCTCAATATACAGTTACCAAAAGCATGGACCTTTTCACCAACTCATGTAAATTGGTGAGTGATCAGTGTTGTAACAGAAAGTGGTCCAGCTTTATGGAAAAGTACATAAGATAAAGCATATCTTAAAAGTCTTCAAAAGAAATCAGTCTTCACTTCTTGGCTTCGGAAGACTTTGTCTTTGAAGCTTCAGAAGACTTCATTTTTTTTGGCTTCGGAAGATCTTGGTCTTGGTTTCGTAAGATTTTACACTTAAAATAATTCTGATGCAAGGTGTAAAACTTCCGAAGCATTTCTACTTTGCACTTAAGTGCATGCATGCAGGAGAGACTTTGAATGTTTTAGGTGCATCAGCCTTACAAGAAACCTTACAAATTTCTCCCTCTCTCTTTCCACCAAATCAATACAAATCATATCTAAAACCAAATTTGCTATGAAAAACACTATCTGGTCTTTTTTACCACCAAATCGTCACGCCACCTTTAGATCTGACTACCCATCGTCGGCGACAACTACATAAACCAAAAAGAACCTTTTTTGAACCCCTCTCATATCATAGCCGTTCAGTAGAATACTCTTTTCAAGTAAAATGTCATGGTGCCGCCATATACAGGATTCATCCCTCGATTAAGCTTCATTTTGGCTCGTCTAGTGACCGTTCACTGGAATACTCTTTTCTAGTTGAAACGATGCACCCACACTAGCACTGATGAAAACACCACTTGGCCACTAGGGCACCATTGATGACTTCAAAACCATTCACCATCTCTAATAGCTTAAAATGTTACTTAGATAAGGAAAGAAGGATGATGCACCATGGTAGATCTGAAATGTATGAGTAGATCTTGGTAAAGCTTGTTCCATATCAGAGCTATTAGAGATAAAGGATTTTGGTAATTGTATTTTCAATCATTATTTCTCTTTTAAAAATATGTTACATTAATACAATACCCATGTTACATTAGTAACTAGGTTAGTCCCGTGTAATACACGGATTGAATAAATAAAATATTAAATAATTATTAATAAAAACTTATGCATTATATCATGCTTGAAGATAAAATATGATTATAAATACGTATAAATAACTACTTTAAGTAAATAAACAACAATGTATTTTTCTTAAACTTTTTTTTATAGAAAAACTATGATTTTTAAATATATTTTTTTAAGAGAAATGATTTTTTTTTAATTTCGTTGTATTCTGTTTTTTATAGGTTTTTTGTTTTTAAAAAGTATGTTTTTAATAAAAATAGGTTTTTAATTTATTAAATTATACATTTTTCAATTTGAAAATGGTATGTGTAATAATATTAGTATTCAATGTTATTATTAATAATATAGAGAAATGTGAAAGTAAGTATAATGAGGTTTATGATTGTTTCACTCTTAGTTTGGTTTTTTTATAGATAGATCATAGATAGATAGACTAAACACTCATTAAATAAACAGATTAAATTTTGAGTAAATTGCAATTTTCATACCTGTGTTTTGGGGGTGTTAACAGGATCAGCCCCAGCTTAACAGTTTGCACACCTGAGTTTACGAATGCTAACACTTTACGTACCTCCGTCCAATTTCCGTTAAACAATTGTTAAATCTCCCCCACGTGCTCCTCACGTGAGGGGCAAAACTATCAATTCACCCGTTTTATTAATCTTTTAAGATTAAATTGCAAATTTCATACCTGTGTTTTAGGAGGGTTAACAGGATCAGCCACAGCTTAACAGTTTGCATACCTGAGTTTACGAATGCTAACACTTCACGTACCTCTGTCCAATTTTCTTAAAACAACCGTTAAATCTCCCCACGTGCTCCTCACATGAGGGGCAAAACTGTCAATTCACCCAATTTATTAATCTTCCACCGTCGGTAGGGTTCTTGCGTGTTTATGCCGTTTGAGTTCCGTTAGTTTCCATATTATGATCTTACTGTCCTGATGAGATGTGAACACTTTTCCGTTACAAAACGTGAGGGATTTGACGAAACCTGATGATGAATCGTTGACGGTGAAAGTGTCGATGAGGGAGAACGACGTCGTGTCGAATACATGGATGCGGTCACCGGAGGCGGCGTAGAGGTGGTGGTTGTTGACGACGAGGTGGCTGATGTGGGCGGCGGGGTAGGGTTTGAGGGCGGTGAGGCAGCGGTGGGAGACGGTGAGTTTGAGAGTCTCCGGCGAGAGGTTTTGGAGGGAGGGGATGGAAGGTAGGGTTTGGAGAGAGAGGTTGTTGTAGAGGCTGCTCACGGTGAATTGATAGTTTTGCCCCTCACGTGAGGAGCACGTGGGGGAGATTTAACGGTTGTTTAACGAAAATTGAACGAAGGTACGTAAAGTGTTAGCATTCGTAAACTCAGGTATGCAAACTGTTAAGCTGTGGCTGATCCTGTTAACACCCCTAAAACACATGTATGAAATTTACAATTTACTCTTAAAATATTAATAAATTGGGTGAATTGACAGTTTTGCCCCTCACGTGGGGGGAGATTTAACGGTTGTTTAATGGAAATTGGACGGAGGTACGTAAAATGTTAGCATTCGTAAACTCATGTATGCAAACTGTTAAATTGGGGCTGATCCTGTTAACACCCTCAAAACACAGGTATGAAAATTGCAATTTACTCTTAAATTTTAATGTAAAATATATATGTAAAATAAACATGAGTAGTTACGGTATAATATTTTAATATAAAATAGAATTAAAATTATATATGCATAATAGTTCAAGAAATAAAACAATTATACCATTTTTTAACTCTCTTATGTACATAGTTTCATTTTTAAACATTCATTTTAAGATTTTTTTATAAAAAATATTTTTATATAAAAATATTGTTTTTAAAAAAACCCGGTTTGTAATTATTTTGGTTGTATTAAAAAGACGGTTTTAAAATATTTCACTTGTTTATAATTTTTATTTTAAAACACCACCATTTAAATATTTTATTTAAAAAATATTTAGTGTTTTAGAAAATTTCATATTATATAAAACTTTAGTTTTTTGTTATTTAGATTTTAGTTAAAAGATGAGATTTTTAATTTCTTTCAATAAATCTAAACCCTAAAAGATAATTTGATTTAAAAAATAGATAAGAGAGAGGAACATAACAATTAATAAAATTTACATTTAATAAGAGAGAGAAATTTGTAGAAGTATTTAAATTACTATAATACCATTTTGGAGGGATAATTGATATGTGAATATCTAGAAAAATGACAAGTGTAAAAAACATGACTTAAAAGAAGGACAAATGGCAAAAGAAACTTTGTTTTATTAGAGGTTATAGATTTTCATTTACTTCATAAGTGTTCTTGAATTATACTGATTTAAGCGTTGTTATAGTGGTGTAGTTAAAGTGTATTTGTAGATCTGATATAGTGTAGATTTGGTGTAGTATAGAACTAGTGCAGTATAGATCTGGTGCAAAAGTTTAGATATATGTTATTACATTCTTGAAATTTTGATGATTTTGTGATGTATTGATAAAAGCTTCTTTTCTTTAGATCTGGTATAGTGAAATTATTTGTGTAATTTGTGTAGATTTTGTCTTGGCTCTAAATTTTATTAAAGGTATAGTTAATCTTTTTATCCTAATTGTTATAATCACTGATTAATGCAATTAGTGTTTACTTAGATGTAATAATCCGTTACATAAACGTAATACTTAGACATGCCACGTGGCACTGTTTGATTGGTTTAGGTGTTTTTGCCTCTTTTTTGTTTTTTCTTTTTTTTTTTTTGTTTTTATTACGTGTTATATCTATTTGTTTCAAGTTGTATTCACAGATGTGGGCTTTGGCCTGGTAGTTCACTACTGCTTCTGCGTCTCACTCTCTTCTCTAATTACCCGGGTTCAGATCCTGATGCAGTCCCTTTGATTTTGTTTATTTTCAAAAAAATTTGGCTCCCCTTTAGTTACATCATATATTGATTCTTGGCATGTGAAGTTAACAAAAAGACCATATAACATGTTAGTTTGAGCACTTCTTTTGTGCGGGACACTATTTGTTTGTTGCTTTTAACAAGTTTTATTTCTTAAATTTCACTTAAAATCTTAGGTAGGGAGAAAAATTCCACCGCATCACATAAACCGATTATTATTCCAACTCATGAGACGCTATTTAAGTGACCAAGTCTAGTTAGAATATTTATTTATCAAGGATGGTTTTCTGTTTAATAAAATTCGTCCTTAGTACAAACCCAAAGAACATCATTTTAAATTGGTTACACAAGTCAAAAGTCATGTAACAAATGCCGTAAATTGTTTTATTAAAATTCATGTAATCACATTTCATACATTCAAAATACAAAATAGACACAAGAAATCTGTTATGCATTTAGAATCATCACCTACCTAACTGCACTTTCTGTCTCGTAACATCTAAATGAGTACATGTACACTTGATCACATCGCAAGTACAAAACACTTGGTTATTACATCTACAATACAATCAAAACTTACCCCATAGCACCCCCACCAATTCCGGCCTCTTGTACAAGCTTTTGGGTCAAATCTGTAAGCCGGCCAACTTCAGTTTTCAGTTCCGCAAAACCACCGTTTTCAGAAACGGTTTCAGGAACGGGTTTCGTTGAAATATCGAGATCGTAATCAGCCTCGACTAGTAAACTAGTTGTACATAAAAGCTCCCGGCTCATCTCAGCAATCTTCTCAAGAGCACTTGTTGCAGCTTCAACTTCAAGTTGAGCAGCTTCTAGTTCCAGCTTTTCAATCGCCAGTTCGCCCATGCTTTTCTCACTGATTTTCTCTTGTGCCATTTTGTAAAGCTTCCTCAAGTCGTCAGCATCTTTTATCAATTCTTGCTTCATTTCCTTCATCTCTTTCTCTCTTTCATTCAGTTTATTTAAAGCCACTGTAAGCTCGGTTTCTTTGATCCTAAGTGCTCTTCGGGTCTGTAAAACTTCCATTTCCCGTGACCTTAATGTTTCCATGATCAAATCAAGTTCAGTTTCAAGCTGTTTCTCTTTTGATAAAATCTGGCCATCATGTTCAATGCTACTCACAACTTTGTTTGTAAGCTCAAAAATCCTTTTTACCACGCTTGTGGCTTCAAAGTACTTCAAATTGGTCTCGTTTTGTTCATGGTGGATCTTTTCAACCTGTTTGTCTTTTTCTTTGAGCATTGCTGTTGTTTCTGTAAGCTCGTTTTCTTTATTGCTTAGAAGCATTTTTAGATTCAAGATTTCTTGATTCACTTCACTCAACATTTCTTGTGCTTGAGATAGTTCAGATTCTTTTTCTTTCAACTTTAGCTCAAGAAACGCCTGCTTGGATTTTAATTGTTGAATCTCTAATTTTGCTTCCACAAGTTGAGACTCTTTAGACTCGAGGGTATTTTGCATTGACCTATATTCTGACGTTTTATGGTCTAGCTCGTCTCTAAGGACCAAGACTTCTTCAGTGGCTTGTAATAAAGAACGTTTTTCATCATTCAGTTGATTCTGTAACTCCTTGATTACGTCTTTCTCAATAGATAAATCCCGTTTGAGTTCTTGATTCTGAGCCTCTGCTAGTCTAAGCTTAACTCTTTCACTTTCGACTTCCACCTCCGCATCTCCAAGACTTTTCACATGTGAATCCAAGGATGCTCGATGTTGTTCAAGTTCTAGAAGCTTATTTTCCAGAACCTCTTGTTGATCTTCCATCCTTTTTCTAGATGAAATTAGAGATTTCTGTGATGATACCAACTCTATCCTCACATCAGCAAGTAGCTTTTTCACTCTCATATATTCTTGTACATTTCCATCTTCAACCGTGTGTTTAGATGCTTTATCTGCTATATTCTTCATCTCTTCATGAGCTAAAAGCCAATCCATTGTTTGTTTCTCCAGATTTCCCGCCACAGCTTTTAGGTTATTTTCTTCAATTTTCAAAAGTTTCGTAGCAATTTGTAGTTCTTCATCCTTTTCCTCAACAGCTTTCCTCAATTCTTCGATCTCGATTGTGTGTTTATCTAATATTTCTTTTGTCTCAACCAAAAGCTGGGATTTTGACCTTAGTTCAGATTCAGTATTCGCATGTTCTTCTGTCTTCAATCTTAATTCGTTGACCATAATATTTATCTCATTTTCTTTCAATACAAGTGCTGATTGGGCAGCAGTTAGCTCCTTATCTTGCTTTTCAAGTTGAAGTTTTAGATTTTCAATTTCTGTTGCTTGAACTGCCAAATCAAGATTAGCTTGTTTTAGCTCATTTTCAAGTGTCTCCTGCCTCAAAAATGTGTATTTTATAACTTCTTCCTGTTTACCCAAGTCCTCTTTTGCTTGGTTTAGTTCACGATATTCTGACAGTAATTTGTTTTCAGCATCTTCTAAACCTTCTACTTTTTTTCTTAGAACAGTTAGTGCTGCTTGAAGATCTGATTCTAACTGGATATCTTGAGGTAGATTCAAATCTTTACCAATTTTCTCTTCAAGTTCCTGTGTTTGGACAAAGATTCTTTCTAGAAGAATCCTAGTGGGTTCTATTGTGCCGTCACCATCAATACTCGGTTCTTTGTTGTTCATTACTGATCTGATGATCCATGCAGAAGGACCCCTCTTTTTGCATCTTAAAGACCTTGGCTTACACCAACTGGACCTCACAAAGGAAAACTGCAAGAACGCAATTCACAAATACATTAGATGACAATAAAACATACTCAAATCAATGAAGCCCCTTAATAACTATTTACAAATTGTGGCTACATTTACTGATACATGAAAACTTAACATACAATGAAAACGGTTAAGGAACTTGGTAATTTCATTTCTTTTAGAGGCCGTTAAAACAAAATTCAAAACAGTGAAGGTAATCCCCTTGATAACTAATTATAAATTGTGGCTACTGATCCATAAAAACGTAACAAATATTTGACCATAGTGTTGGACATTAATGTAGTTAAGAATCATGGTAATCGTAAATAATATTATCAACTTTCAGACATGTTAGTTTTCAATTTCAGCCTTAAATTTGCTACAACATACTTGATTTAGATTTCATGTTGACAAATGTCAAGAATAGTCAACAATCAATGTATCAAAAGCCTGCATCTAGTCGACAACATCTTTAATTAACAAATTTTCTTTTCATACAACCGAATGGTTTGACTCTACAACATTATGGAATGTCATCTTTATTAAATGATATATTCTTTGATTATTTAATTAATACGGTCTAAACAATTTTGATGTTGAATTCCCTCCAGATAATACTACCAGATGCACTTTTTAAAGTCAAATATGCATTAGCACTAAAGATCCAACAGGTTTGACTTACAATGCTTTTCTAAAGAACAAGAGCCAACTAAAAGTGATTACTGATGAACCATTGTTGCATGGTTTTTAACATAAAGGACAACATTGATCTCTTGTTCAAATACAGAAATTTATCCATCCATATCATGCTTCACATGTAAGGTATTTTATGAACACAAGATGAAACAACACTCTAAAAACTAACTGAACATATACATCCTCTGAATTATAGAATTTTAAAAACCACAGAACATGTGTCAAGTCACAAAATAATATAAGGAACATTAACTCGAAAGTATTCCTTGTTGCATCATTTACACTACTTCAGAATCTAAATTAAAGCACCTTCCTTCATGGGAGTTGTTGATAGTCAAATGAACATCGCTAGGCTTTCATACTCGATTCTTTGTTCTTGACACAAAACAACGGTTTAGTGGGTGTTTGGGATTGCTTATTAATACCGTTTATCTGCTTATTGCCTTTTGAAGTAAGCAGCTCGGAATAACCAACTTCGAACTTCAAACTGCTATGCAGTCGCGATTAGCAATTCCAAAAACCCTTATTAGTCATAACAGCTTACAGGATATAAATTATAAGCAGCTTAATAAACAATCCCAAACACCTCCCTTACTCCATAGTCCCTGATCATCTTTTTCTTACGTTTGTATAAGGCAATTAAAGTGGACCAAGCCATGCATAGGGATGTAAACAAGCCGATCCGAGCTTGAGATTGCATAAGCTCGAGTTCTTCTAGTTTGACTTAAGAAAGCTCGAGTAGACATAATAAGCTTACAAATAAGCTTGAAAGGATAACTCCACAATTTACTACACTTAATGGCAATTTATCACAGTAGTAGTAACCTACACAATATGCAGGTCAATAATTCCATAATAGTATCTCACATGAGGAAGATGTGTTTATATTAAAAGTTAACTGAACATCTAGGTTTGATAATAATTAGCTTATTAAGTTCACACAACTAGTGAAAGCCAAAATGTACACATTCACTATGCGTGTGAACCACCTAAATGATATGTCTAACACACTAACTATTTCACACCTAAATGATAAGTCTAACACTCTAACTATCAACACTAAGTTGTGTGAGGATAAAAGGCTTTACATCAAGTTACAACTTACAAGTACCTAAACAGAACAGTACTTCCCACTCATAACTATCAAAGACTAACACTAATAACAATCGTACATCCACATTCGAGTTATCAATCAGTTCACAATTGAGCACTCGGCACTACAACTAATTTGTACTAGTTGAATTTAGATGACATGGAACTTAAGTTATTCACATGTTTGATTATAATTTACAGCATGAATTGCACTCAGGCCTCGACAGGCCAGTCAAGCCTACAAGATTAAGTTCAATGATAACACCAACATACACTAAATTGCATAGATGGTCCTTATGGTATGTTGATACTTGGGATTTGGTCCAAACGTTCAGAAGCTATGGATTTCATCCCAGCCTTTTGCAGTCTAGTACACATTTGGTCCAACACTAATTAACATGAAATATGGTTGGTAAGTTAATGTGAAATGACCATTTCATCCAACAACCAAATCTAAATATGGTTGGTAAGTTAATGTGAAATGACCACTTCATCCAACAACCAAATCTAACTAGTTTTGGTGTGAGGTGCCAAACACGTTACAAGAATGCTAAAGATTGAATCCAATATGTAAGTTCTCAAAAGTTAGGACGAAATCCAAAAGATCCACAGGACCATCCATGTAATTAGTCCACTAACTTATTTTCAAAGTCATTTAAAGAACCAAATTATCATGCTACCTGGCATGTTTGTCATTGCTTGTAGTGAAAGCAAACAAGAATCTGACAGCAGGCACACAAAAGAACAAAATTCAAAATACTCACCTAAATGCAATGGTCATATATACGCACCTGAAACCGGTACATAAATCATAAATGAAGTTCTTACAATCAGAAGACAAAACCTTCCAATAAAATATAACCCTAAAAGAACCCTAATAAAAAAAGAACCCATCCAAGTAAACCCTAAAAATAGAATTCGTAATTCATTTCTCCACAATTAGCAATCTTAAAGATGATAAAAGATCCATGATAGATGCAAAGAAAGACGAAGATAAGATATTATTGTTGGTGGGGGCGGGGGAGGGTGTACCTTAGAAGAAGCGGCGTAGAAATTGGTCTGCAGAGAAGGTGATGACACCGCCATTGTTCGACCTCAGTGCACATTCGCTCCTTCTTTTCTTCAGTAAAACTACCAAAACAAGAACAAGAACAAAACTTCTTTATCTGTTTCTGTGTGTGAGAAAGAGAGACTTGAAGGTAAGGGAAGGGATGATGGAGGGAAAAGAGAAGGGGGGGTGGCGTATTTTAGCAGGAGTACGGTTGCTAAAGTGCGCAAATGTTTGTTTGTCTTGCCTGTAACTGTGAACTGCTGTCCATGTATATCCGCAGACTCATACTAAGAGACACTATCATTTCACACCCTTGTACTTTTCTACATTGTTCCATTATGCTCCTTTAACTAACTAAACCGTCACTATCTTCACGAGCCGAGCCGAATTAGGGTCTGGCTCGACTCGAATCAGGTTGTAAACAAGCCTAACCAATTTGTTTGGTTTGTAAATAAGCCAAGCCAAGCTCATCTTGGTTCAGAAACAAGCCGAATCGAGCTTGCTCGGTTTGTAAATGAGTCGAGCCAAGTTCGACTTGGTTTATGAACAAGCTGAGCCGAGCTGGCTCACGAGATGAATTCAATCTAGCTTTTCGAGCTTATTTTGAGTGAGATTTAAGCCGTTAATTATTTGAAAAACTATAGACTCGCTTTTTGCAAGTGAGCGGAATAAATTATTAGGTATTTTGGCTATAATCTATATCTAAATCTACATATATATATATATATATATATATATATATATATATATATATATATATATATATATATATATATATATATATATATATATATATATATATATATATATATATATATATAACAGTTTTTTAATCAAATTACACACTTCAAAAAAAATAAACACATACAAAAACTTTCTTAAAAAAACTTATTTAAAAATACGAACTATTTTAAAGTTGGTTTTTTAGTTTTATAAGGACGATTTTAGAAAAATGAAATTATTTTTAAAAAAAAAAATGTTAAAAAATGATAGTTTTATAAAACAAAAGTTAAAAAATGATATTATTGTTGTTTTACTTGAAATACTTATACGTAACTCTTAAAATTATCATAGTTTATTTTCTTAATATTTTGTTACAAATTATTTAATATTTTATTTATTGAACGCGTGTAATACACGAGGTATTAGACTAGTTAGGGTATAAACTAATATTTATATAATTATTACTATTATAAAGTGACGAGTAGACTAATAAGAAGCATTTGTCACTTATAAATAACTATATATGAAAAAGTAAAGATAGATAAAGAAATCAAACTAAAATCAAGTCCGCTCGTGTTTAAAAGAGCCAAACCGAGCTGGCTTGATTTTGTAAACGTTTCGACTCTAGTTGTCTAGGTTGGTAAACAATCTGCATTCGAGCAAGCTTTTTCTAAACAACCTTCGAACTTTAAGCTATTTGAATAGCCCTAGATATTTGGATATAAATTCTTTAAACAAAAAGTTCTATTTTGTCTTTTGTCACTCGGATCATAAATACTATCAACTAATTCTTTACAGAAAGTTATGCAATATTAAACTAAAAAAATTCTGACTGATATTTGACTTAGGTAATTGGTTTGGGAGGAGACACACTATGTCTTTTCAAAGTGTAGGTTTTGAGTTCGAGTCTCATTTGGTGCAATATGCTTCAAGTTAGTCCGGGGATTTCCTATAGTGAGCCTGTAGGTGATGGGCTTTCCTTGAATTGTGGGGTGTACCGGTCACTAGCGCCATATGTGTTCGTGGGTGTGGGTGACCGGACTTATAGTACTTGTTGGCCGTTCAAAGAATGAAAAAAAAATGAGATAATGAAATCTTAGCAATTATAATATTAAAATAGACACTTATAATATGTCAAATTCGTTTTAACACGATAAAGGGTCAAAGTTTAAATTTCATAAAAAAAAGTATCGGGAATGGTAAGTTCTTGTTCCATATTACATTACTACAGTTTATAGTTTTTTGTTCTTATTTTTAGTGAGAGTTTATAATATACGTACAATTTAAACATGATAAACACATAAAATCCTTCATGAAAATCAAAGCTTCCAATGGAAATCAACTTATTTTGTAAAATGTATATAACAAGAATATTTTAAGTCTTAATACCTGAGATATGATAATTTTGCATCCTGCTCTACTCTAGGGTGTTGCATCTTTCACTTATGACGTATTAAATTAGAACCACGTAGTAATTTTTATTCGAGTAGTTGTTAGCACATGAATATGATTAAATTCTATTAAAAGTTGGTAATCGATAACAGATTGTGAAGCAAAAACATTTTCTTTTGGGGAATGGGTCACCTGATCAAAACGTTTTTGAGAGGTTATCATCATATTACTTATAATGATTCAAGGTCTCGTCTCTTGTTATTAAAACATTAGAAAGGATTAAAAGAAACTTGCTTTGAGGAGGATTCGCTACAAATTTAAAAATAAATTAGATTGCTGGGAAAATATTGTTGTTCTAAAAGAAAGGGTAGGACTCGGTATTAGGAGAATTATATCGGAAAATATTGTATTATTAGCAAAGTTATGGTGGAGATTTAAGGTATGCAGGACCGTTGAAGGAGGTCAATGCAACAGTTTCACAATGAGGAGATACTTAGAACACTTAACAGATTAAATAGGGAATCGGGTTTATGTCACACCCCCGCTAAAAGCGGAAACACGGGGATGTAACGAGACCGGGATCGTTATAACACATGGTAAGCGATAGAGATGCAATATAAATAAATGATGACAAGCGTGTCATGACGACACCCGATGACAAGGGGACTTGTGTCGTGTTTAGTCAATGTTCACGACAACATAGCCATAAGCAACATGATAATGATAACACATAATCACATAAAGATGAAATTGTAAATGTTAATTCCCACAACCCGGGAACAAGTTTCAAAAGTTGATAATTGTTTACAAGCGTTAACATTATTCAAAAGATTGTTTATCAAAGCATGTTAAGTCCCAAAAATGCATCCTAGGGTCTCCACTAAGGCAGCACACCTAGATTCCTGGACTTGCACGATCACCTGAAAAGATATGCTTAAAACGGTCAACATAATTGTTGGTGAGCTCGCAGGTTTATGTAATAAAATTGTAAGTGATGTTGTATAATGTAAGCGTATGGAATACCGTGAATACAGTTATATACACAAGTAAATATCACATGACATGAGCTTTGCAACCAAACCTAGCGACGTACACAAAGAAATTGTCGGCATATATTCACCCAAGGGCCCGTTCCTGGCCACTGATGGTACCAACTAGTATACCATCGAACGAGGGTGGGGGTGTCAGCCCAGTAGTACTACCAATACCTAACCGTCGGTTCCCACACTGGAATTAAATAGTTGCAAAGATAGAACCACACAGCAGACCCAAGCATGTATCAAATAGTACTTGCAACACAGTATCACGTTGATTCCTTGTATGTAAAATGTATGTAAGTTGTACAGCACTGAAAATGAGTAAGCATACTTTTCCCCCAAGTTGTAAATGATTGAAATATTGTATAAGCGTAAAAAGGGGCCATAAAACTCACTTGTTAGGTGGTAAGTATGTATGAGCAATGTATCCCAATGTTGAATGCAAATAAACAGTCAAACACCTATTGACAGTTATTGTATAGCATTAATAATATGATATATATAAGCGCGCAATAATGATGGGTCGGTTCGGGTCGTATGGGCTGGGTCGCGTATAACACTTACAGACTGACACACGTACTAGATCTTATGTAGATCCAAGTACAAGACATTGTGGCCATTAATGATGATGTTTAAGTAAAAGTCTCATTGTTAATGAAGAAGTATTGAATATGTGTCAATAGTTATAAGTCAATTGATGGTTGTAAAACGTTAGTTCAATTTGTTTAAAATAGTATGTGTGCCCTTTTTCGCGTTGACTTTAATATTTGTGGCCGAACAATGGCTTATTATGTTAATGTTACCTCAACATCACACGTCATACTCACACCACGCACAAGGGGATCAAACTCAACAATTTCAGTCGCATAACAAGGTCAGACGCACGACTCAACCTCCATTCGTGCGAATCAACCCTCAATCGTGCGAATCAGCTTCATTCGTACGATTGAGCCTTCATTCGTATGACTGGCCTTCAGTCGTACCACACAACACCCAATCGCACGACTCAACCTCCATACGCACGAATCAACCTTCAATCGTGCGAATTAGCTACTTTCGTACGATTGAACCTTCATCCGTGCGATTGGACTCCAGTCGTGCGAATCACGCACATTCGCACACATTCAGTCGGTCACCTGACTCAATCGCACACAATCACTCAATCGCATGACTCAATCGCATACACTCATTCGCACGCATGACTCAATCGCATACAGACACTCAGTCGCACAACTCAGTCGCACGACATGCCTAGTCGCACAACTCAGTCGCGCGATTGGCTCAAACGCATGATTCAGTCGCACGACCCACTCAGTCGCACGGCTCAATCGCGTGGATGACCCAGTCGCCTGATCTGCAGAATCGCGACTGTGGTCGGGATGAGCAGCCCCCGAGCTGCTCTAAACACGGGTTTTACACCACAAGGACCTCCAGAAACACTCAACAAACATACACAAACATGGAACACAAGCAAAGAGACCTCACACGCACCCATACGACCTTGTGTGTTCGGGTTGAACCCGAACACCCGAAACCCTAGTTTTGGACAGTCGTGAAAAGGCTAGAAAACGGACAACCAAAGGCAACTACCTGCTAGAAAGGGGTAGTCTAAGCTGTAGACGATGTCAAGACGAAGAAAACAAGACCTCTCGGGTTGGATTTGGTGCTAGAATGGTGATTTTGTGTGTGTAGAGGATGAAGATGAAGAAGATGGTGAATGTGAAGGCTTAGGGCTGGTAAGAGGGTATTTATACCCAGCCCAAGTTTACAAAATTACAAGTTTAGTCCCTGCACTTAACTCCCGAGTTTTCCCAAATTTTGTTCGGTTGAAAAACGACTTTATTGGATGTTTTATTATAATTGTAAAAGTTCATTTAATGTTGTTATGACTTAAGAAATGGTTATATTAAAAATATTTAATATATAAATAATATGATATATTTGACAGTTTCTAAAATGAGGGTTTTAAATAGTTTTTAAGATTAGCATAGGATCATAACGTATTCACACATAACGATAATAATGCACACATGATATCCACATAAAGAGTCAAATAAAGATGAGGAATGACCGATCAAAGAATGTTTAACGGACAATCACGTTAATTGACGGATCTTAAGGTGACGGATGTCACAGTTTATATTGATGATACTAAGAACACAAGTAAATATGAGGCAGAACTAAGAACAAGAACAAGATAGTATTTGGTTTTCCAAAATGTTGTATATTGCTCTCAAGTTCTATTACAAGTGTTACAAAACATATTTTAGAAAGACAAGTACTTGAGACACTTTATATTACATCCTACAGTCGGCTATACTTTGAAAGTCAGCTAGAAACACTAATCTAGACAACAAGATGAATGTATAGTCAAAAGGCAGATTGTCTTTTGACTTGTAACTATGACATATGATAACTCACATCCTAATATATTACAAAAAGGGTAAAAGGTACAAAAGTAGAAATTTACAGACCAATGACCTTAATCTACAGTTGACAAAAGTATGGACATTTTCACCAACTCATCTAAGTTGGTGAGTCTTTAGAGGTGCAACGGAAAGTAGTTCAGCTTTTGTGGGTCAATGCAACAGTTTCACGATGAGGAGAGACTTAGAACACTTAACAAATCAAATAGGGAACCGAGTTTATGTGGAGAAGAGTGACTCATGGTACTCACTAAATTCCATGTCTTCATCATCATAGAATTCAAGGTTTGGAATTGGTTGGTTAAGATAAAAAGTTGAGGATGGTAGCTTTCCCCTGAAGGTTGTTCACTAGAGTTTTGAGACTCTAAGAGAAAGCTTAAGGCTGTTGGGGTTGTGAGCTCATCAGGCTGAGCATGAAGAATCTCAGCACTGATCAAAGAAGTGATGAGAGTGGTTTGCTGCTCAAGGGAAGTGGGAGCTATAGTATCCACTTCCTCCTACATGGGTGAGTATATGGGGGCCTGCACAACCTTAGTAGCTTGTGTAGGGGTTCGTTTGGTTCTTCTTGAGTAGGTGAGGGTAATTTGTGGCTGTGTTGGGTGGTTTAGATGTAGAAGGTGTGGGTCAACACTAGTTGGTGTTGCTAGGTTGTCACCTTGAGCAATGAGCTCTAACATTTTTGGGACTAGGGTTGTTTCTACACCTAAGAAGCCCACAACAGGCTTTCAAATTGTCTTGAAGATGTCGAGCTTCATCTGTCCTATTTTAAAAACATTAACAGTTCCCCTTAACTATGAGCTCAGTTCATAGTTGTTTGCATGCAGATTTGTATATACAAATTAAGAATACCTGAACTTAACCACTTGAACCATTCCATGGACTATATAGGAAAGGTCCTCTGGAATTTAATCTTAGCCTCCATTCTTGCTTGAAAGACAGTGGATGACAACATGTAGGAGGTACTTCTATTTGGAGGAGACCTTTTCTTTTCTGAAGGTTATTACTGAATAATCACCCTCATAGCCCATTTGCCTGAAAGATTGGTTCACATGAGATTTTATAAATATTAATAATTTTGAGCATTTAAGGTTTTAAACAAAGTTAGATTTGCATTTTGACAAACCTAAACTGGTGGACCTAAAATATAATAATGTTAGTGGACTGAAATATAAGTTGCCCACACTAGAAAGGAACTACACCGACGACTTTCTAGACCTTACTTTTGCTTTTTTTTAAATCATAAATACAAGGGTACACTTTATAGAAAAGATGAGACTTTAATAATGTTATACAGGTTATAAAAGTACCTATAATATGAAATTGTTATATGTATGCATTTTTATGAAGGAATTATCATCTATAAAATTTAGACAAGTATCATCTCGTTATTTGTTCTTATATATTTTATTTTGAGGATTTAATCATGTAAGAAACAAGGACTATTAAAAAAAACAAAACAAATTCAAGGGCGTTATCGTTAAATTTTAGAATTCAAATGATATAAAAACATAAAACTGAAGTCAAATACTGATGCATAAATTTAGTGAAAGTCAACTACATTTTTTTGTAAGTGCTTTAAAATTCAAGTCCAAATACTTTATGCATATGATTTTTAGAATTTAGATGGTATATAGATTAATTTCTTCTTCAGTCAATAAAAATGGTGTTCCCAACCAAGCATGTTTGATTTGTTCGACAATAATTTAATGAAATATATATCCCTTTACACGTACGTTATTACAGTTAAATTAATTACAATTAAGTCGTAAAACTCTGTAACTTAAAGTTAGAGTTACCACATGTTATTTAACAATGTTGTACAAATAATCTTTTATACTACATTAAATTACCGTGAGTGATCCTAGTTGATAACCAAGCGGTATACAATGTTATAATTATCAAAAATAAATACATAATTTAATAACTGCATCCATTTTGCATTTATTAAAATAAAAAAAATTAAAATTTTAGTCTGAAATATATTAATTTAAATTATTAATATATTAAACTTCGAAAATAAAAAATAAAGTTTTAAATACAGTTAGAATCCGTTTAGATATAACTTTTTTAGGACAAAAGGAGGATATGTGGTAATCTTTTAAATTTAACTCCATGATGAAATAAAAAATAAATATAAAATCAGATTACCCATATAATTAAATTTAACAGAATAAAAATAGCCATAATTAGTCATTTCATTTAGCAAAGGGGGCATAATACCCCATTTCATATACTAAAGAGGGTTTCCCCCATCAGTACCTTGGTGGTCAAAAATAATGCCTGGAGTTAAGTGTCCAGGTCCTGCCTTAAGAATAATGTAGAATAGAAATTGATTAAAGTGTTCTTAAAATAAAACCTATTTTTAAATACACTCCGATCTATTTTTCATTTATAGCCTAGTCTATACATTAATTAGTTTGATTATAAACAAACCAATTAAAGTTGTTAGTTTTTAATTAAAACTGAAATCTAAAACTAGAAATTGATTAAAAAAAGTTAATATTACATTAATCAAGACATGTATATCAAAAACCAATTAATTTAATAAAAAATGATAAACAGTTTTCTTCAAAAGATTTTTTATGAAAAAGTTATCTATCAAATGGGTGTTAAAATATTCACTTCATTTGCACCCTGTCAATAGACATTTCATGAATTTCATCACAAACATTTGGTCCCTAAAATACAAACATTGACCATCTTCGACTACAATAAGCCATCATTATCATCATCATTCGACAAACATGAAGATCTTCAACTTTAAACTCCACCTACACTATACTTGATCCATCAATCGTGGAAGACCAAAGGATAGAATGAATCAAGTCCCACTAAATCTTTCTTTTTTCTGTTTTGTGGTGGTGCTAGGTGGGTTGGGGGACCCGGGTGGGGGGGTGGGGGGGGGGGGGGGGGTGGGGGGTGTTGTTAAGGACCTGGTAGAAAACAAGTCATCAAATTACCCACAAAGGTAATGTAATGTTAGCAGGGTGGCATACGCTATAATTATGTAATTGATGGTATATACAAATCTCACACATACTTTTTCATCTTGTATCTAACAACTTGTTTTCTAACAAAGGGGCATCCGCTGTTATAATTCCACTTCTGAGACCACGATGAATAAGCAGACTCACCTGCCTTCTTAGATTGATGTTGTCTACAAGGATCTCTGACAGCATCCTCCTAAGGTCGCCATCCTCATTGTTCATATCCCCAACAGAAGTTGAAGCATCATCTTGTGCTATAATTTGTACCTGCAGGTATTTGCAATCGACATGTATAAAGAACTTAAATATTATCATTCCCCAATTAACAGATTCTTTCGTACGGTACCCATTATTTCGAGGGATTGTTGTTCATGGCTTCTGAGGACATACAATAATGTGGACTTGGATCAAGTAAGGTGGTGCCAGCCATACGTTGATATTTATTAGAGGTGGCAAAATGGTTACATCAGGTGGGCGGGTTTGGGTAACAGTCTAACATAGTAAAATGGGTAATTTCTGCTACTGGTAAAAAAAGGTTACATCAGACTTTTGTCAATCCTTTATGTTTTACATAAATAATAATCTTATTCATGTTAACTGACTGAAAAAAAATCTATTAGATGACAATATTAATCTTACTCATTTAAATACATTTTGAACAGCTTTAGCCCATTTGACTTGTTTTCATTCTAGTCTAACATAAACCTTATTCTGGTAACTATTGTTTTTGTAATCACATATAATATGGGATTCGAAATGTTTATGAAAATGGAAAGGGAATTGTCTGTTCTTGTTTGATTAGACTGATATTAAACACGAAATCTCTTAAAGTAAAGGATAGATGTAACATCCAAATGATCAGATATAATATTTAAGGATATTAGGTTATATGTACCGTTACAGTTTATGAGTTGCTGGGTGCTTATGTTTATGAAAATGGAAAGGGAATTGTCTGTTCTTGTTTGATTAGACTGATATTAAGGACGAAATCTCTTAAAGGATAGATGTAACATCCAAATGATCAGATATAATATTTAAGGATATTAGGTTATATGTACCGTTACAGTTTATGAGTTGCTGGGTGCTTAGTGTAACTTCTGGAAATTTTACTACATACGACCATATAATGTAGAGTGCATACCCGTCCCATTTAGAGGATAAATGAAGTGGGAAGTTGTGAGAGACAGCTATGTACATAATCAAGTGGTTAGGTCAGCCTAGCTCGTTCGACCCTTACTCATTACCAAACCCACCCATCTTGCCCGTTGTAAAAAATGCCCCTTTTATCAACTGCCAATTAAAATATGCCTGTAAAATGTACCTGCGCACGGAGGGCTTCTATCTGATCATCAGATATTTTAACAAGCTCCAAAGCATCTTGCAACGATGGAGAATCAATGACTAGCTTATCTTCACTCTCATTTACCAAATTCATGCTGCAGTCTCGAAGCCGATGGTGAAGAACATCAAATTCATGAAGCAACTTCATTCTAGCATTTTCCTTTTCCTCAAACTTTTGTTTTTCTTCTTGGAGTAGTTTCTTCAGAACAAAAATTTTAGGAACATAAAAAATATAATCTAAATCACAATTCAATCATGCATTGTATTATGACGGATGATAATGTAGGTTTTCTATGTTACGTAGATGACGTCATAACAGAAAGAGTATATAACAGATACTTGTTAAACATCTAAGAGATGAAATACCTCTACACTTTCACCTATATTCTAATTTGGTCACCTCGATTCTAAAATCACACTACTGAAATGTCCAGCTAGATCACACTATTATTACACCAAATAATATTTGAAAATCAATATTAATCATGGTTTCTAATTACAGTTTATAAAGTCCAATGACCAGACTAGAAATGAAGTAAATAATGTTGCTAAATTAATGCAATTTCCAATTTGATATATGAAGAGATAAAATACCTCTGCATTTGACATTCCAAGAAGTGATTGGTTTAGCTGCTGCTTTAGATCCGCTTGTGAATTTCTAAGAGATTTAACCTCTTTAACAAGAACTTTGACATCCGCTTTAGATTTAACTTCCAGTTCTTGATGTTTCCTCAATAGTTGGTCAAATTTGTTTTTAGTATCATCCAACTCCTGCAGTAACTTAGCTTTTTCTTCAATCACAGACGTTTTTGGCAGATCTGTTTCTCTCTTGTCATCCTGATAAAGTTTAATTTGTCATTTATTATACATCATAGAAATTATTTCTAGAATGAATGGCTCAATTCAAGTTGTGTTCTATTCCAAACATTTAAGCAAATGGCTTAAAAGGAAACAGATCGAAAAGGTCATTTTTTACCTCTAAAGGGAGAGAAAAAAACAACTAAAAAAGGTTCACACCAGTTGAAAGTCTTCTGAAGTCTATTGTCAATGCATAAAACCTCAAGTTGTTTTATTCATAAGATTAGATTCTACTGAGATGATATAATTATAGTAGTCATGTTTTACACATCAAACTTTACAAAAAATATAGCATGGCTTTTAAGAGGAAGAGTTTTAGGCCAACTGACCAGGCCCATTTTTTCCCGGAACAAAGAATTACCAATTTGATGCAATAGAAAGAGAGGGTTTGGAAAAACCTGTTGAGACTTCAACTTGAACTCCATTTCTAGGGATTTCCGCCTAAGTTCTTCCATATCCCACTGCATTTGAGTAACTCTCTCCCTTTCCATTGAAATAGCTTGATGAAGGTTTTCTTTATTTCTCAGTTTTGTAGTTTCCAGTTCCTCTTCCAAATCCTTGACCTATGAATATACGTAAAGTTACAGGCAAAGTATTATAGAATCATGCTTAATGCAGTTAACTTATTACTTCTGCAAGAAAAAGCGGATCAACCCCAACATTGAAAGCAGAGGATAACCAGGACAAACTTTTTAGCTTAAGTCTAATGCCAAAGGCAAAACTGTCTTAAGCGAAAAAGTACCAGCAGCCCACTTAAGGAACAGCGAAAAACAATTAATGAACAGTATTTTCAATAATACCTTGGTCATAAGGTAATCTTTGACTGCTATTTCTTGGTTCAATCTTGATATTACATCCTCCATATCTGTTTTCGCGGTTCCCAATCTCCTCTGCATACTAATAAGAACCCTATTCATCTTTTGTTGCTGCCCCAACGGAAGCACTAAGTTTATATCACTTGAACTAATTACATTATCATCTGCCAATGAACTAGAAAACTCCATATTTGGTAATGAACTTGTTCCGTTTAGAAGCTTCTTGGGATTCCCAATTAATTTACCATGTTGTTTATCAGCCACATAATTCCCCCCTCCATTCCTGTTTTTATCACTGCCCCTATTAATCTCTCGGGAATGAATTGTATGATGCCTAGGATACCCTTCAACCTGCTCCAAGATAGCATTTCCCATTAATAGTCCCTCATCGATATTGGACATACCGTGTTTCACTAATTTTTCTAGTGGACCCGTTAAATCTTCGTCTAGAGATAAATCTTCTGTACCGGCTTCAGATATATTATCTCTTCCTAAACTTGAAGTTCCAATTTCAGAAGTTTCATAAGCAGTGTCACTACCATCGTCTGGTGTAACCGGTGTGCTGCCAGAAGCCATGGATTCGATGTTACTTGCAGAACGGTTTCCTTGTACAATTTGTGGGTTATCGTCTTGGAATGCTAAAACCACAATGAAATATTATATCAGAATTAAAGTTATAACAAACTAGATGATGAACTGAAGCACATTAAATGTGTAAAAGTAGAATTTGTAATTTAAAGTTTTAACCCAATTTTATGTGGGCCCGATTTTGGTCTGTGCTACATTTACCTTTAAACGCGTCATAAAGGAAACTGGTTAGAAGACGCCTATAGTCTATTTTTTATGCATACAACCTCCTAAATCGTTCGATTCAAAGATTTAGATTATAATTATTGTAATAACATATAACCATAATTTACTCATCAAATATTTATAAAAAATGAGCAAAGAAGTATGCTGCTCATCTTAACCAAACCTAACTCATTTTCGTTCATTATAGAACAACCCATTTCAACCCAACCCATTTTCATCTGCCCATCTTTCCACATATAACTTAAAGTTACACAAGGTGAATTAGGCAATAACATACAAGATCGAGCAGCAGATTCTAATTCAAGAAAGGATGCCACTACAATGCTTCTTGATATATCGATGTCAGATAGCAATTTTGTCATCCACTCCTCCAAAGAGCAACGCCGCTGCATAATATCAAACATATGAATCTTAAACACCCATGCATATTATCTGATCTCTAAGGATATATGTCAACCATAAGCAAGGTTTATGGGTTGCAGCTTCAATGAATCTTATAATCAGTGCAATAAGCTAGGAATAAGTAGGTCAATATACACTTATCTCAATAACCAGCTTTCTTAATTCAAACAAATCCTTATCTGCTTCTCTTAATATGAATAGTCAGAAAATAAGAATGGCAATAAGTATTTGCGAAATACTCATAATTGTTATTCATGACTTCAAATTACAATAATCACCTTAAGAGGTTTCTGTAATTGCATTTCAGAACTAATTATCTAGATAGAAATTCGCTATAACCGGTTTTGGATGTTTAAAAGAAGAGATATAATTGTTCAGGTGGCCAAACAATCAGTTTTGAGCAATAAGGTTCAGACCAGCAATAAAACTAATCAGTAAAGGGTTAAATAGAACTTGCTATCTACCGATTCTTTTATACGATTCAGAAGACTTGCACTTCAGTTTCACACTAGGTCACTCTTATTTTCCTATATATTGCCTTTTTGGTCATTTACCAATCAGGCTATTAGTTCCTTATATAATCAGCATTTGTTGATCACTTTAAGCAGCTAATATCTGATTGATACAACTTTAAACAACAGAGCACATCAAAACAGTATATTTGTAGCCTGTTTTGTTAAAGAAGATTATTTCATTCTACTTATTCAATATCAAAAAACAACTTGAAACTCTAAACACACCTCTTGCCAGTTTCAGAAGTTCCTAAGAATATATTTGAGCTTGGTCAACAGGTCTTGCTAAGTATTCATCCCCTAATTTAATGATATTTTTACTGCCCATTTAGTTCAATATAACTTTTATACTATCTGGAGAATAAAGATAACCACCAATATGGACTAAATAGAAAAACCTTGTAGAAGAAAACCAATGCCAATTATTTTATCCTTTATAGATAAAGGATTTAAATACAGTAGCTACCTCGTCCAACAATGTTCGACTTTTTAACCGTAAGAGTCCCTTTGGTGGTGCCGCAGGGAGATTCTTTTGAGGAAATGCTTTCCTGAGCTGGAAATATTAAGTAAAAAAGTACAATGAACAATACCAAGAACATTAAAACTACTAATTAAGTACAATAAAATGAACTATTTTACAACGTCAACATACTTACAGCAGCAAGTAACCTTAAGAAATCATTAAATCTTCTTAATACAGCTCGTGTCGTTGTGACCCCTTCAGGTGACTGTAAACCAACCACAACCCTGTAGAACTGTTTTAAGAATGTTAATATGGAATAAAACTAATTCAAACAAAAAATTGTAAATATTTATTGGGTTGATAAATTTTCCCATCTTCAGTAAGAAAGTTATAAATACATACACAATTAACTCACGTTCAAGAATAAGAAGATAAAAATTAATAAGTCATTGGCCATATTTTAAGTGTTCCTTAACAAACTGAGAACAAAACAAAGGCCTTAATGTGTATAGACAAATATAGAATTATATTTTAATTAAGCATAAAAACCTAGTCCAAACACTTCGATTATAAACAAAATAGGCGAGTTCTTTTAGCTAATACTAACTTGTGTTTACAAAGTCCCTTCTGCTATTTTCTTCATTGATGTAAAATAGAATTGCCTCCCAAGTTTACTGCTTACAATATTTCTGATACAAATGTTAAGCAGTCAATAGTAGTAGTCATTTTTTACTTAATTTGATAATATAGTTTTCATCCTTATAATTGATAAATTATTTAATTAAGAAAAATTACCAATAAAATTGTTTGCAGGTCAATCCAACCTGACTTAGTATGCTTTGACCTGTTACCGGACCCGTCTAATTGCCACCTCTATCCACAATCATTGTAATACATTGAAGAAAAGGTGCACAGTAACAGAATTAGAAGCAAACCAAATTTGTAACTCAATTAATCAGATTTTTTTACAATGAATAACTATTCCCTTTCAAATTACGGTAATCTCCATTCTAGTACCAATCTCAAATCCCAATTTATCCGAAGCCTGTGTCCTTCTGCATTAGTTCAGAAATATAGTTGACTTTTTTAGCGAGATCTATATTCGGTGCAATTTTCTTAATAAAACAGAAGTTAAGATCATTGTAGACCAAATAAGTTTGGAAACTATTGTAATTGGATAGTTGCAAAGAGAGACTATAAGAGCCATTATTATAAATAGGCTTAGATAATCTTGGTGACCAAGTAATCTAATCGTATTAAGAAACCAGATCAATCTAATCAAGATAAACACTATCTAAAGATAACTAGTAACAAATCCAAAATATTATTGTGTCTAATAGAAGATATCATAGAAATTTTTGGACAATACAAAGATAGACAAGAAAAAATGATTTGTCATACTTGCGTCTAGTTCCTAGTAACAACTGTTCTCAAGAACAGAAGAACACACAGAATTTACTACAGCCAAGATATTGCTTGCCCAAAATTACAACACAAATTACAAGTGAGACAAATTTGACTCATTTACTTGGGAATGAGTCGATTTGGATTATGTTTCCTCTAACGACCAAACTGAGTAAATACAGAGAAAATAGTTGGCTAAGAAGAAGCGGTCAAACAGGTCAGATGTCACCCATCATGTCCGCTAAATGCTTAAATCATCCTAATTACTTTACTCAAAAGATTAGATTATATTAACTATGTTATCATTTTCAGAAACTAAAGAAACTTCAATAAAAGGATTTTCAAGTCAACCTGTACAAAAGATTACCTACTTTGACCCGTTACTGACCCACCCATTTTGCCAACTCTAACATAAATTATCATCTAAAACTTCTGTAAAGATAAACAATTGTGAGTACCACAACAGGGTCTGAGTCTTTAGATTTTGGAAGGACAACCCAGGTTGGAATGGTGATGCAGTAACTCCATCCTGTGCTGGGATCATGTGGCCAGACTGTGTCTCGCCCATTCTGCACAATTTGATGTTTTCAGACGGCAATTGACATAATACAATGTTAATGATGTAACTCCAAAGACTGTAACATATTACACATAAAAGCAATACGTTATAAATAACTTTGAAGGGATGTAAGCCATCTTGGACTCCTCAAATTTGGATATATAGATCAATTAATTTGTAATCAATGACCGCAGGGATTCCTATAGGATTAGGGTTGGAGTTGGAGAACCATGAAAGGGAAGGGTGTATTTGTTTTTCATCTTTTAAACATTCCAACTTCTTTGACAATACAACCAATCAAACAAGTAATGAACTTTGCAATGGACTCCCTCAAAATCCAATTTCACTTAAAAACATTATGCAAACCAAACAACCCTTTACTACCCTTGCAAGCTTTACAGTCAATTTCCCGAGGCTTCCTTATTAATTATGACACATTTTATCCATATGTTGTGTAATAAGTTCATTAATTGCTAGCAGTAACTGAAACTCACTGCGTTCATGATTAATATCCTTTTGGGGATATGCTAGCTATAGAAATACAATGAATATAACACAATCTTTTCTGAATGACTACTCATGCTTCAGATAAATTCACTTCACGTCCTCTATTGATGAATGGATGTACAATATCAGTTCTGTTAATGAATATCTTATTAAAACCAAAAGCAGTAGATATGTTTTTTGCTTTGTTTATGACTTTTTACTTGTAGAGAACTACAACTCAAAATCTTTTAAAAAACCCATTATGTTTGCTGACATTTTGGCATGTACAACGAATAATAGAAACTTCAAGGTCCCATCAAAATTACTGAACAAATTATATAAAAACAAAAGCAACAGATAAGAACTTCAAACCCACCTTGTTTATCACTAGAATAAAACTATGGTCCAAAGTGTAACTCTTATGCCTAAGCCAGCATTAATTGTGATCATTAAAGTTTTTAACTTGAGTATGATGGCAGAAATGTTATGCTAAGCCAGTATTAAGCACAAATCTAATAGGCAATACATCTGATGAGTACAAACTAGTATGGCATCTAGACTAGTATCAACCAACAACAAATGAAACATAAGGTACGTTTGGAAACTTCAATTCCAAGAGCAAAATCGAAATAGAGACAGAAATTAAGCTCCGTTTAACATCGAATTCCCTAAAACTACCACATATAAGATTCAACAGAATTCACATCCAATCCAAAATCAGATAAAGATCGGATTCAATCAGAGGTTTAGGCGAATCAAAAACTGAAACAAAATTCAATCTTCGATAAAATTAAAAAGTAAGAAGCAAAAAAGGATACCCATTTCTTAGGCGGAGGGCTCCAATCCATCCCTAAAGGCAAAGGGGAAGTCCCATCGTGTCTATGCTTGGGAGGGCTCCTCCGGCTTTCCATCATCCGATCAATTAGTGTTCTTCACAGAGAGACCCTAATGAATCAATTAAGTAATCAACAGCAGAATTGATCGATCGCATCAAGGAGGAACGATAAGCCACTAGGGTTTTTATGAAAATTGATCAGATCGGAGAGACCGATGTGGGTACTCGGGAGTTGACGGGTGTCCTGACTTGCAACAAGTGTGATTGTTGTCAGTATTCGAATTGCTTATTTGACGAATTCAACAAGTCCACTGATAGCTTCGATTTCGATTGAGAATTGAGGAAGATGGATTGTGGTAATTTTATTTTCTTAGTGGCGAAGGCAAGATGGACGGAGATAATTGGGGATTTGGTCCATTATTACAACTCCAGATCGAATGCAATCGACACATAGTGAGTGCTTCAAACTAACAACTTCATTAAAAATTAAAAATAAATATATTGATGTCCTATTCATAAAAACCTTATCAAAAGAGATTTTTTATTTATGTTTTCTTAGAAAATAAATTTGTTTATGAATAATTACAGAATGTAAACGAAAACAAATAAAGATGTATGTATATAAACAAAATTCATGAACATAAACGAATACAAACGAAAGTTCATGAGCACAAACGAATACAAGTAACATTATTATGGAAATATATATATTAATTTATCAAAAACATAGTGAACTTTAAAATTAAGAAATCTATCAAAATTTAACACACACTAAATTGAAATAGTGAAATGAGGGATTTGGCGAGGGCGTATAATATAATTAGGGTTTTATTTTTTTATAAAGTTAAAACAAAGAAAAATGAATATACAAATACAATTTATAAAAACCTTCAATTGAACAAACAAATGAACATATTATCAAATATTTACGAACATAAATGAAAGAAGGCAATCTAAGTCCATGTTCATTCGTTTAACTGGAAGAACAAAATTTCTTGTTCAAGTTTGTCCATTTGTTACGAACGAACATAAATGAACTTCCCGCTGAACGGTTCATGAACCTTCACTAAAAGTTCGTTTGGAGCCCTACTCATAGCTAATGCTAATAGAGTGGGAGTATTTTCGTCTAGAGGTATCAAGTTGAGTAAAACTTTTTATAGAGAGCAATTCCTATTTTTTACAATAATGTGTAAGTATGATTTGAATCCGGGTTGATTGTAGAATCAGTAACCATCAGAATGTCCCGTTAAAGACATCAAGTTGTGTAAAGACATCTTTTTAACCTGGTTGAGGTTGATGGATCAATTCTAACATATTGGCATGCACATTTCAATATTAATGCTTTATTATTCCCATGTGTTTGCATGACGATCTACAAGAAAGGTAGCATGATACGAGCCTATACTCGGACCATGCCTCAGCTTCACTACCTTCAACCCATTAGTCTCATATACATGGATGAGGGTGAGAAGAAGGCATAAATGTGTTCATAATGATCCTATTGAAAGGAAATGATTAGGTATAGATTTAATAAATTAAAGGGTGTCCGAATAGTGGATGAAGTTCATTTAAAACATTAAAATATTTTGAGAATGGCGAGAACAAAGTTACTTTTTTGCTTTTTTTATTAATGGTTTCTTCTTTCAAAAAATTAGTTTCTACATACAAATTTGTATGATATATACTACACACACACACACACACACACACACACACACACACACACACACACACATATATATATATATATATATATATATATATATATATATATATATATATATATATTACAATAATTCTTGTCATGTGTTTTTTTTTTATTTTTAACGTTACCTACAAAGGTGTAGGTTATGTATAGGTAATATAATTTACATATGACTTGTACATTTGTAGGCCCAATAAATCAACAAAATATGTTCACCTTTTTTTTATTTCAAGATTTTTGAATAAATATTGCATTTCAATCGTTTTTTATATTTTAAAAAAGTCTTAGTTGGAAAAATGAAAAATTATTTTGTTCTCGTTGTTCTCACTATATTTATTGTTATGCATAGAACACTCCCCTACGAATTATAAAACATAAGTATATTAATTGTTACATGGTATAAAATATGAGATGTTGTAACCTTGTGTATTTTGTTTTAGTAGTACACATTTGTGTATAAGTGTTGTTTGAACGGCAAACTGACACACACTAAACTATTCCTAAATATATTGTGTCCACAATTACACTTCAACTTTTATCATTTGGGAGGGTCACTTCCAGCACTTTGATACCATTCAAGTACAAGCCCTTTAGTCATTAGTGTATAAGTACTTTATTAAAAACAAATAAGTTAATATGTATTGAAATATGTGTACTAATAAATGTCTAGTTAGTGGTATCTACTTAACTAATTATGGACGGCCAACCTATCCCATTATCTCATTTCCTATAGTATATGAAATATCAAGTGGTTTACTTAAAAACTCTCACCGCCTAAAAGGGGGAGAGAAATCAACGCAACTCGTATTATCTTGTTTGTGGAGCACACATTTAATAGGAACTTGCTTATATGAAAATGTCAATAGAGTAGTTGCTTCATGACTATGTTGTTAGATATGTGTATGTGTACATGACACAACATATAACAATGTTAATTATGATGTATGATCCTATATGGTTATACGTTAAAGACATTATCAATAATTCATTTATATATGATTAGATGGTAAACAACCTAGATAAGATTTTACATATTATTATTTAACAAAAAAAACCTCAAATGTTGTTACTTATTGTTTAAAAATTGAATAGTATTTTATATAAAGGATATCAATTGTAAATATGTGATTTTTTGGTAAATTATATATCTTTATGTTATCAACATATAACTTTTTATATATTTGGGATATGATCATCACATATACTATTTATATAATAACATTTACAAACGATAGTAACAGTGATTTATAAATCTTTAAATAAGAGTGTATAGTTTTTATAATGCATATACTGTAAGGCCCCGTTTCCGGGAAACCTCACAGTTGGTTAATCATAGTATAAAATCATTTCAATAACAAAACAATGCAGCGAAATAAACTAAACATTCATTTAAAACTTGCAGTTGATATTGTAGTCATACAATTGTTTCTACAATTGAAAATAAAACATGGTACTTTTTTTAAATTACAATAAAAGATTTCATAAACAGGAATGCCATCCATTTCCATTCAAGTAGCCCCTAACCTGGTGCCATCCTCAGCATCACCATTTACCTGCCAACTATTATGCATAAAAGTCAGCTTTTCTGAGTGAGTTCTAGTTTTAGATAAATAAGAAAATAAAAACTTTATCCTTCATATAATGACCACGCATACATCATAATACATAACATTTCTTGCATCATAGTAAGCATGTTCATTATCTTTCATTTTCATCATAAACGAGATTGCACAAAGCAAGAGCTCCATGTTGATTGACAACGAATGTCGATCCCTGTCGGTACACGTCATCATGGTAGCTAACCCCCGACAGTTGATCCACACTGCAAGACACATAGCCCGCTTATGAATACGTATCAATCATCATACATCAGACTCACGTAAGTGAAGTCGATCATAGTGCTTGCAAGACTTTTCATCATCTAATGGGCCCGGGGGTAACATTCATTAAGTTTCACTTTTCATTAATATCATCTTCCACTTTAATATATAATACTTTACAGATAAACAACACAACATATCAAGTACATGTCATCATAAAAACATCACCGACCCACCGCGAGACAGCGGGGGTTCGGGGGCGGCAGCCCCTGACAGCGGGGTCCTAGGGGCAGGAGCCTCTAGTGGGGTCCAAGGGGCAACGCGCTGTTAAAACCTCATAAAATATCGGTCATTTAAAAACGTATATTTAGTATGCATAATAACCCCAAAACATGGAAAAACTTACAAATAAGGGGATCTAGAACTCACCTGGATACCGTGAGTAACTTCTAGACTAAGCTTTCTAGGCTAGGATCACACTACACAGCCTGCAGATAAGTTATACTTAAAGAGGTTAATTTCTGTCTAAATTCGCTGCTAATTTCGCTGCTAGAAAAGCAGTTTCGCAAGCAGTTTCGCAGACAGTTTCGCTGCCAGTTTCGCTGACAGTTTCACTACCAGTTTCGCATGGCAGTTTCGCCCAACTTTCGTTGGATTTCCATGGCTGCGAATTTACCTGCGAAACTATAGTTTCGCAGAAAACCCACAGTTTCGCAGCTTGAATATGCAATTTCGCTGGATGCACAAACAGTTTCGCAGATCGCATAAAAATTACGAACCAACCCGTTTTTAACCCAAAATCGCAACTTTTTACGTCCAATCTCTTAGTTTATCAACCATGAGGCTATATCTAAGCTTTATACATGTTTTCATACGTAAAAATGTGACCTTTATGCGATTCTTTGCAACTTTTCAAAACCCAAAAACCTAGAATCCGGGTTTGATCTATAGCAGGGTTTAGAGGCTGATTCTTACCTGGATTTGTTGCTCCTTTCTTATGGTTTGATGCTCAATCGTTCAGATCTTCAATCCCTTAACCTTTGAAGCTCCAAATCTTGAGTTTTCTTCATTTTCTCTCTATACTTTCTCTCTCTATGAATTTGGGTGGCTAGGGTTCAAATGAGGAAGATGGTGGCTGATTAGGTGGGTTAAAGGGCTGATTATGGGCCCTTAATCACTTAGGCTCTTGCCCATAAGCCTAATTTAGCCCATAACCCATTTTCTTCCTTTATTAAATACCCAATAATTAAGCCCATTATCCTTGATGACTCGTTTTGACTTTTCGGGGTGTTACATATACAAGTTTTAAATAAGGTTGTATTGATTTTCTTTTCTTCTTTCTATGTCGTTTCTCAGGGCTAGAATCCCCACTGTATCTTAATTGCAATACCTCCTCACTCAATCCCAATTCTGAAAACCCTAAAACTTTTTTCTTCTTCTTATGAAGCTCTTAAAAGATCCATAATGAATCTCACTACTTGAACCATTACTGATTGTTGCTTCTTACTATTGTCATTATATCAAGATTAAGAGTTTTGTCTAAAATATCAAGAATTAAAGCTTACTGAGGATCACCATCACCTGTGTTTTCCAACATATAAACCTGTCCAACAAGCTTCTTCAAGGTGCATGCTTTTTCATCTTTATTCATCTGATTTGAAGATCATGGATCCTTTATAGCCATGCTATAAAAGAAATCAGTTTCCCTATGAAGCTCATGATATGTTAGCATTTAGCTTTGGTTCTTTGTGTCTCTTTGCTTTTCTTCCCTATTATATAAGTGAGTATATTAATCGTTTAGCTTTGTTTAGTCTCAACCGATAAGTGAGTATATTTACCGTTTAGTTTTGTTTAGTCTCAACCGATATTGACTGCTTGCCCACGAGAATCTGCCGGCAATGATTTTGCCTATTTTCCTCTTTAATTAGGTATGTTGGTTATGTGTTTATGTTGCTTCTCCCAAATATTTCACGTAAGGTTTACACTTAAAAGCTTATGCAACCAAAGATCTCTCAACATGCATGCATGAAGTACAAAGAAGTTACTTTGAAAGATTTTATACAACTCAGGAAAATATGCTAAGTGTAATATCTTGAGAAGCCAAATGACCATATCTTCCGAAGCCAAAGACTGGTTTCTTCCGAATACAGAGAATACATGCTTTCTCTAATCACCTTTTGACAAAAGCTAAACTACTTTCTGCTGCCACCTCTAAAGACTCACCAACTTAGATAAGTTGGTGAAAAAGTCCATACTTTTGTCAACTATAGATTAAGGTCATTGGTCTGTAACTTTCTACTTTTATACCTTTTATCCTTTTTATAATATATTAGGATGTAAGCTATGGCATATCATAGTCACAAGTCAAACGGCAATTGTCTTTTGACTATACATTGATCTTGTTGTCTAGATTAGTTTTTTCAGTTGACTTTCAAAGTATAGTTGGCTGTAGGATGTAGTATAAAGTATCTCAAATACTTATCTTTCTATGTATGCTTTGTAACACTTGTAAAAGAACTTAAGAGCAATGTACGTCATTCTTGAAAACCAATATTATCTTGTTCTTGTTCTATCTCGTATTTACTTTTGTTCTTAGTATTATCAATATAAACCCAGTTCTTTATTTGATTTGTTAAGTGTTCTAAGTCTCTCCTCACTATGAAACTGTTGCATTGACCCCCTCAACGGTCCTGCAATTGGTATCAGAGCATTTTAGGCTCTTGTTGTAAGATCTCACCATCTTAAATCCCTTAAGTTTCACAAAACACTTAACAACTCAAATGACAGCTCTTACAAAGGCTGGTATGGAAACATGTACCACAACAAAATCTCCACTGATCACTCCTAATGACTTTGATACTTGGTGCCAAAGAATGAAAGACTTCATCAAGTCTCAAAAAAGCAGGATGTGGGGATTTGTTGTCTCAGGACTTCATGTTCCATGCACCACTTCAGCTACTGCTGGTGGTGGCATGATACCAAAGGAAATGGCTGGCTACTCAGAGGAAGACTAGAAGTGGAAAGTGATCATGCCAACCTTCTACTCAAAAGAAGACTCTTAGAAAGAATTCAACTTAATGCATCATGTGTGATAGTACTTCTCATCTTACTAAGGATTGCATCTACAATCCCAAAAGTACTATCCACATGACTATGAAGAAGACTTCTAAGAAGAAGAAGAAGAAGAAGAAGAAGAAGAAGAAAAAGATAGCTTCGGAAGGATAATATTTCTTTTTGGAAGCTCCAAAGTGAAGAAGAAGACAAGTGAAAACTTTCCTTCGAAAGAAAATTTGGTCTCGGAAGAAAGGAATGCTTCCGAAGTACTGAAGTTTGCTGCAGTGGATGCAAACTCTTCCGAAGGTCCAGTCTCCAAAACTTCCAAAGTCATCAAAACTTCCGCAGTGTTAAAGGTCAAGTCTAGTCTTCCAAAGATGGTGTGGAAGATAAAGGAAGAGCATGTGACTGAAAGTTCTTCATCAAAAATAGCAAAAATGATCCTCAAAGCCTGCATATATGATCAATCATTGTTGCATTGTCTTCAGTTCACTTTGACAAGCCCAAGACCAATAAGGCTTGGGTTTTCCAGATGTAAATAACCATCTCTTTTGTGCAGGGATAGCTAAAGACCAAAAGAAATGAATGGATCATTGATAGTGGTTGTTCCAGGCACATGACAGGCAATGGCTCTTTGCTTCAAAACTTTGAGAAAATTGATGGAGGGCCAGTTGCTTTTGGAGAAGATTCAAGTGGTTACATTACTGGAAAGGGCAGGGTCACAAATGGTAAGCTTAACATTGAGAAGGTAAACTTTGTCAAAGAGCTTGGGTACAATCTACTTAGTGTATCCTAATTTTATGATCAGAGACACAACATGCTCTTTTATTAGCATGAGTGCATTGTTCTCAAGCCCGGGGTGGTCATTTCTCAAGAGCATATTCTGCTTAGAGCCCCAGGAAAGGGAACATGTACAAGATGGACTTGTAGGAAACATCCCATTCAGGAGAAGTTTTTTGCTTTCAATCTAAAGCAAATAGTTATGAGTCTTTCCTATGGCATAAAAGAATATGCCATGTAAACTTTAAAAACATGAATAAATTAATTAAGAATGATTTGGTAACTGGAATGCCAAAGAAAGAGTTTACTAGTGATGACCATTGTGTTGCATGTCTGAAAGGGAAGCAACACAAAGTGTCTCACAAGCTAAAGGAAAAGAAATCTATCACTACACCACTACACTTTACATATGGATCTTTTTGGTCCCACTAGTGTAATGAGTCTAAGAAGGACCTTTTATTATTTAGTGATCATAGATGATTTCATAAGATTCACTTGGGTCTTCTTCCTTAGAACTAAAGATGAGACTCCTGAGATCTTGAATAACTTCATTTTGAAAATTGAGAATTAATGTGATCACAAAGTCAAACCCATAAGATGTGATCAAGGAACCAAATTCAATAACCAAATCCTTGATGATTTTGTGATGAAAAGGGTATTATAAGACAATATAGTGCTCCCAGGACTCCTCAACAAAATGGTGTTCCTGAGAGGAGAAACTGGACACTTATTGAAGTTGCAAGAACCATGTTATCTGACTCTAAACTGTCCATCTCCTTCTGGGCAGAGGTAGTTAGCACTGTCTGCTATGTGCAGAACAGAGTTTTAGTAGTCAAGACTCATGTAAGACTCCTTATGAGCTGTGGCTCAAAAGGAGACCTTTCATTGGTTTCCTCAGATCATTTGTGTTGATACATGTATGTCCCTAGATCATGATATGAAATGTAATAGATCTTGTTTATCTGATTCTGATGTAATTTGAAATGATTAATGAAATGATATTGATTGTTTGTGATTTGTAATGTCTAATATTTCATTAATGAGTCAATATTGAATTAGTTAATTAGGTTTGTGATTGTTTGAATGGTTACACATAATGTTATATTAATTAATACATTCAAACTTAACATAATGAAGTTCTCATGCGAATGGCCCATGCGAATGGACCACACGCATGAATAACTTCATAGGATTGACTCAGTCGCACGACTGAACCAGGAGACTGGATCAGTCGTATGATTGACACATAAGATTGGCTCAGTCGCACGACTGAACACTCAGTCGTGCGGATGAATCAACCGCATGGTTCAATCGCACGACTGAAGCATACTTATGGTCCAGTCGCCCGAATGAACAATACTAACCTATAAATACAACCCAATAATTCGTGGAAAAACGTAAGCATTCATTCTATTTCGACTCCAGACGTATCCTAACCGTCCAAAAGCCTCCCAATTCGTTCTCCAAGTTCATAGAACACAGTAGATCGATTCCCAATCGATTTCTAACGTTAGTTTCAATTCTTTATAGATTCTTCGTGTGTTCTCACTGATTGGATCGCCAATCAAATAGGATTCCGCACTATTTGATCTGGTTTACACGCTAATCACTCGGTATTTCGTTCAAATACCAGGTCCTAACAAGTGGTATCAGAGCTTTGGCTCTTGATTACGTGTGATTCAATCAAGATTGATAAAAAGTTTGTGTTTTTGCACCAAAAACGCAATCTTTTGTGTCAAAAGTGATCTTGGACGTTCCCTGCTCATCAAAGTTTGGTTTCTACGGACTTAGGCGATTAGACTTTGTGAAATTTCGAATTTTTACGGCTAAAACACGTTTAACCTAGAAATTTTCGCAAAACAGCAGCTTCAGTCGCACGAGTGAGCCATTCGCACGACTGGACTTCATTCGCATAGACCAGACGCACGATAGGACCTAGTCGCATCTCCATTCGTACGATTGAACCATTCGTTCGCAGTGTTCATACGCATCAGCTTCATTCGCACGACTGAACCAATCGCTTAGTTCAGCCGCACGATTGAACCAGTCGCATACTTCATTCGCACGGATAGCCCAATCGCATCCTTCAGTCGCACCAGTTGACAGTTTGTTTTAGTAGACTTAAAGTTATTTGCCATGGAAGATCAAATGTCAGCCTTTACTGCTGGGAAGGACTCTAGGATCCAGAACCTGCTGTTACTTGAGAGTGAGGTGGGTAATCATAATAAACCACCAAAGCTCTTAACTTTAGATGAGTTTCCCCACTGGAAACAACGTTTTGAGATCTACCTCAATGGAGTGGATCCAAATCTGTGGGAAGCTATCGAGATTGGGTATAGTACTCCGGTGGGAGCCGATGGAGTAAAGCTTACTTTAGGAGGGATGACAGACGCGCAGAAAGTTAAATATAATGCAGAGAAGAGAGTTTATGCATTGATTACACAGTCTATCCCTAAAGACATATTCCACCAGTACTCAGAAAATAAGCAGTCCAAGAAACTATGGGATGAGCTGGAAAAGAGGTACGACGGGAATGCTTCGCTGAAGGCAATCAAGGCTAAGGAGTTAAAGAAGGAATTCGATAACTTCTCATCGATGGGAAACGAGAGTTTGGACGATGTTATAGATAGATTCTACCATCTGATGAGTGAACTGCATACACATGGGGTGGCTACTACCATGGAAGAAAAAGTTACTAACTTTGAAGACGGATTGCCAGAAAAGTGGGCTTCATTCGTGTCTAACCTGAGACAGAATGAAATGCTGGCAAAGCTGGATATAAATGACTTCATTCTAAAGCTGCGAGAAGAAGCACTTAGGATGAAGTACAGAGCTCAGAAGTCTTCGTACACTCAGAATCCAGCTTTGTATATTGCCACGCCTCAAGCTAAGACATCTGGAGCACCTCTCCAGACTGCATTTGTGTCTAGCTCATCGGGTCCTTCACATGCTTCTCCTTCAGGATCAGACACGTCGGGGTCTTCTTTCTGAAGCAAATGCTACTAGACTGAAGACCGAGAACCTCGGTAATGTGACTGTAGAAGTAGCTCGAGAACACATGGATCTTTTGGCTGCAGTGGTTCATTCTTATGATGGACTTGTTGCTGGGAAGATTGGAAACTGCCATCTGGCAGACGAGGACTACGAGCAGGTGGATGAAATGGAGCTGGAGAGGATGGACATAATGTGGGCCTTAGCTAGTGTTGTCCGGAGGGCGAAGAAGTTTGTGAAAAAGACCGGACAGAACTTGGTAGCTACTAAGGATACCACATTTGGCTTTGACAAGAGTAAAGTGACCTGCTTCAATTGTGGAGAGAAGGGGCACTTCAAGAGAGAATGTGTTAAGCCAAAGAAGACGGGTAACGGGAACCCATTCTCGTCCTTCACTCGCCAAGACAAGCAAGCTACTAGTTCTACTTCATCAAGCAAGGATCCAAAAGCCTTGACTGCTCATGATGATGAAGGACAGGATTGGAGCTTTAGGTTTGTCTCTCCAGGGGAATCAAACATTGCAAGTGTAGAAGACATTGACGATGATTCCGCGAGTGAAGGAGATCTAGCAGTTGAGATAGCAATGTCAAATATTGTAGGGACAACTGCAACTGAGGTCAGCTACAAGCCTAAAGAGGAGACTACCACAACAAAGACAAAAAAGACAGAATCACCAGAACCAGAGACATTTGATGCTGCGTTGATGACTAACTCTTCTGAACCAACTCAGGTAAGTACCACTGACCAAATGTTTGATAATCATGCTTGTTCTGATTGTAATACTTTTAGAAATAGCATAGATGAAAAATTTGCTAGGTTATTAGATCATAATGATAACTTAGTAAAAGATTTGCAACTGTGCACTGAGGCTAATAGAGTATTAAAACAAAATGAGCATAGTTACAAAGAAAAGATAGACCTTTTGACTAAACAGCTTAGGGAAACCGAAGTAGTTGCATTTAACCAAGCTAATGACATTAGGTACTATCTAAACTCCCTAGAAGACACTAAGAAACAAAAGGCAGTTCTAGAAGTAGAAGTAAACTCATTAAAACAGAAACTGCACAGTTGGACAAGTTCTTCACACATAGTCCAACACTTAGTGAGAGAAAGAAACAACGGGGAGGGATTGGGTTATAAAGTGGTTCCACCACCACCTGAGACCTTGATGAACACTAAGACTAGACCAATAAATAATAACCCCATCAAGGATCATGTGGTGTCTACTCCTCTTGTTAGTGATCCAGATTCCTCATGTTCATCTATTGAATCTGGAAACAAACAAAAGGAGGCCACTTCAAAGGCAAAGGGTAAATGCCTTGTGTTAATCTGGAAAAAGAATTTGAAAAGGTTAACTTAAAGTCAGGGTCAAACAGAGTCAAATCAAACCTAAAAAAACTTCTAATGTTAATCTTTCACATGTTTCAAGTCAAAAACCAGTTAACCAAAAGGAAAAAGATGTTAAACATGTTAAACAATTAACTTTGTTAAACAAGAGAAAACATCAAAAGAACCAGAGTCAAAACCTAAATTGAGTGATGTTACTAGAGTGTCACACACGTCTCCACAAAGAAAGTTTAATCATAAAGTTGATAGCAGGTCGTGCTACAACTGTGGAGAGTGTGGACACATTGCTTCCTATTGTCCTTACTATCAGACACCTAGGAAGAAGATTGAACTTCAGGACTCAAAACCTAGGTCTTCTAAGAGGAGTTCTTTAACTCCACCTAGAAGAACTAGTGAACCTAAAGTTCAACCCGTTAGCCAGTCGACTGTTTATCACAAACAGGCATTGCACAAATCTGGCTTATGGAAAGAGAAGTCATCCTCTGTGTCTGATAATGATGACAAGAAGGAACCTGAGCTACCCTCACCCTCTAAGGGTCAATGGGTTGAATTCATGATGTGTGATGCCTCTGGGAAACCCAAGCCAGTAAAGGCTTGGGTTCCTAACCTAAACTAATCCTTTACATTGTATGTGCAGGGTGTTCGATACAATGCTGAAACTAACACGTGGATTGTAGACAGCGGAGCATCCAGGCACATGACAGGAAACAGGGCTCTTTTATCAAACGTCAAGCAAAAAAAAGGAGGGCATGTTTCGTTTGCTGGAAACAAGGGAGGCTATATCACAGCTCAGGGAGAAGTGGATCAGAAAGTTAAGTTTGATAAGGTGAACTACGTTCAACAAATTCAAAATAACTTACTTTCTGTTTCCCAAATCTGTGATAAGGGATTTAAAGTCATCTTCGACAACAAGAAGTGTTACGTGCTCAAGAAAGACTACGTGATCCCAGAGGACCAAGTTCTGATGACAGCTTCAAGATATAAAGACCTTTATGTTTTGGATCTGTCAACAGCTTCTACAACGGATCATGAGGTTCAGTGTTTTCTATCTAAAGCTACTGAGAAGGATTCCATCTCCTGGCATAGGAGAATGGGACACATTAGTCAAAGGAAGATGAATCACTTGATTCAGAAGGATCTTGTGAGAGGAGTTAATGTCAAGAACTTCCAGCTTCCTGATTTTTGTGTAGCTTGCAAGAAAGGCAAACAGACGAAGAAGTCTCATAAGGAAAAGAAAGTTCATTCAATAGAACTTCCTCTTGAACTTCTTCACATGGATCTGTTTGGTCCAGTCAGTACAAAGAGCATTGCAGGCGACTTGTACTGTTTTGTGGTTACTGATGACTACTCAAGGTTCTCTTGGGTAATGTTTTGAAGTCCAAATCAGAAACATTTGAGTCATTCAAGGAGTTAGTAACCACACTGGAATCTCTCTACAAGCTGAAGGTTAGACAAGTACGCTCAGACAACGGGACGAATTCAAGAACCAGTGGATGGAGGCTTACTGCAAGGAAAAGGGAATTGTGCATCAATTCACTTCTGCCTACACGCCTCAGATGAATGGCGTTGCTGAGAGAAAGAACAGAAGCTTGATAGAGACAGCACGGACTATGCTGGCAGACTCGAAACTGCCTATCCAATTCTGGAATGAGGCAGTGGCTAATGCATGTTATACACTGAATCGAGTTCTGATAGTCAAGCGCCACGGAAAGACATGTTACGAGCTACTACAAAGACGCAAACCGAATTTGGAGTATCTCGAACCATTTGGCGCGCCGTGCACACTTCTGAAGAAGACACAAGAAGGTAAATTCAGCGAGAAGGCTGATGAAGGAATCTTTCTAGGATACCGAACAAGCGAGTTTACAACAACTCAACGGGTCTAGTAGAAGTGTGGTGTAATGTTGACGTTCAGAGATATACCACACCACCTACTGGCAAAGGACCCGCCTACTTTTTCGACTATGATGGATTCTTCATGTCCTTCAACATCCCTATCTCTCCTTCGGATGATGAGTTAGCTACTCGGATGATGTATGATATCTTGAATACACCAACATCTAGCTCACAGGGAGAATCATCTACTCAGTCGGGGGGAGTAGTCGACGAAAGTGACTCCTCCTCTGAAGATGAAGCTGAAGAAGATGATCAGAACAGTCAGGAGGAACAGGTTCCAGTTCCTGAAAGTCCACAAGCATCTACCAGTGATGCACCTTCGACTTCGGAACCTCAAACTCCAACTACCTCAGATGCAGAACCAAATGTTCATAATCTTGGCTCTGAGGTAGCTGTTCCTACTACTCCAGGATCACGACTAAACGTCTATCATCCCCTAGACAATGTCATTGGGGATGTCAGATCAGGAGTACAAACCCGAAATCAGCTATACTCAGCTGATTACGCCTCGGTTATGGAGAAGGGTTACATTCATGATGGTGCTTATCGGTGTTTTGTCTCGCAGTTTGAGCCAAAATATGTCAGTGATGCACTAAATGATGAGGCGTGGGTGAGTGCCATGCAAGAAGAACTTCTTCAGTTCAAGAAGTTAGGTGTATGGACTCTGGTAGATAGACCTAAAGGTGCTAAGGTCATTGGCACCAAATGGGTCTTGAAATGCAAGAAGGATGACCAAGGGGTCATTATCAGGAAAAAGCTCGATTGGTGGTTCAGGGATTTCGCCAAGTCGAGGGAATTGACTACAATGAAGTGTTTGCACCCGTGGCAAGGATGGAAGCCATTCGTATCTTCCTTGCCTATGCATCGTACATGAAGATTAAAGTCTACCAATTAGATGTGAAGAGTGCATTCCTTCATGGGAAATCAGAGAAACAGTCTATGTCAGTCAACCCGAGGGATTTGAAGATCCTTATCATCGGGATAGAGTTTACAAACTCGACAAGGCTTTATACGGGCTTCATCAAGCTCCAAGAGCCTGGTATGAGAAACTCTCGACTCATCTTGTGAAACACGGCTTTCGCAGGGGAGTCATTGACTGCACGCTGTTCATCAAAGAAAAAGATGGCGACCTACTGCTCGTACAGATCTATGTCGATGACATAATCTTCGGTTCAAAGAACGAAGAGTTATGCAAAGAGTTTGAAGCAGTTATGAAGAAAGAGTTTGAGATGAGTGCTATGGGGGAGATGAAGTTCTTTCTCGGGTTACAGGTGGATCAGACACCAAATGGGATCTTTCTACATCAGACCAAGTATGTGGGAGACATTCTCAGTCGCTTTGACATGGAGAATGCTTCTGCTGCTGGGACTCCACTTGCTACGAATCACGATATAGCACCTGATGAAAATGGGATCTAGTGGACGCCACGATGTACCGAGGAATGATTGGATCCCTCATGTACCTCACTGCCTCAAGACCTGATATCATGTATGCTACATGTTTATGTTCTAGATATCAGGCTAAGCCTAAGGTCAACCATCTGATCGGGGTCAAGAGGATATTTCGTTATCTGAAGGGTACACCCACACTTGGGTTGTGGTATCCTCATGATGATGACTTTGAGCTCACGGCGTATAGTGACTCGGATTACGGGGGCTGCAAGATGAACTACAAGTCTACATCAGCAGGGTGTCAATTCTTTGGGAGAAGATTAGTTACCTGGCAGTGTAAGAAGCAGACATCGGTTGCATTGTCAACCTGTGAAGCCGAATACGTTGCTGCTGCAAGTTGCTGTTCACAAATCATCTGGATTCAACAGCAAATGCGGGATTACGGTTTAAAGTTTTCTTCTACTCCTATTTTTGTTGATAACTCTGCTGCAATTGCAGTAACTAAAAATCCGGTCCAACATCCTAAGACCAAACATATCGGTATTAAATACCATTTCATAAGAGACTGTTTTGAAAAGAACTTAATTGATGTGGTAAAAATTAATACTGATTTTCAACGCGCTGACCTCTATACTAAAGCCTTTGATAAACCACGTTTTCATATTTGCTAGAGGTCAACGGCGTTAAAAAGAAAAGTGATGTTATTCCTGATGATGATCATGTGTAGTCCGATGTAGTTTAGTTAATTTTCTTTTTTATTTTATTTTATTTGTTTATTTTAGTCTGTTTAAATTAAACTCATGTTATTTTGCTGTTTATTAAAATCCTAAAATAATTAAACCAGTTATGATTTTAGTATTTTAGGGGGAGAATAAGTCAGCCAATAACATTAAAAAAAAACAAAAAAAAACAAGGGAGAAGGAGTGGATAGCTGATATAAGGTAGATCGTATCTGTGATACCGATTCAAACCCTTTGGAAAATGATAGTACACAGGAACAAATCAAGAGGGACTTTAAAAATTTAATTTAGAAAAGATGCAAAAATTCAAAGTATAAGTCTGTGTAGTCTAAGCAATATAAAAGGGAAGATGATAGAAAAACTGGTAACTCCTAAGGTAACACAACGAGAGTAGACCTAGAGGTTGCTAGACCACAAATGATATGTCGGTAGATTCAACACAATAGATGATTAGACCTGACTGGTGATCTCAAGATCAAACTAAGTTGTTCAACTGACTGTGGGCTTCCATCTTATCACTGGTTAACACAATCAACAATATTCCAATAAGGGGTAATGAGCATGTAAACGCCACCAATGTGTGCGGATGACCATAAATAGAGCAAAGCACGAAAAAAATGAAAGACAAATGCTATCAAGCTAATGACTTATGTTGTTGGTGCATTTTGTGCAAAATAAAATTAAGCTGCTCTAACAAGAGATAGGTTGTGTGCCTCTCTGCTGTGCGATGGCACTGACCTGAGGATAAGCATAACCTAGATATTCTAGAATTCATTGTTGTTTGCCGCCTCTCTGCTGTGTGATGGCACTGACCTGAGGATTGGCTTCTCTTTGAAAGCTCTAAGAATAGTCTCTTCTTGTAAAAATACCCGTAGACCGCTCAAAAGCTCCTGAGGAATGTTGATTACCATATAAGTGTGGGATCCACAAATGTTAGTTGAAATAATTAAACCTAAAACTATCACCAGTCTGTGTCAAAAGTCTGTGTATGGATTTAAGTGGACAAACATATTGACAATCATTGTGGCTGCAATTCTTGAAAGTTCAAATCAATGGTAATCTAATAGTTCCAGTATGATTTCCTAAACTTGCTAACGACTCTGGATGAAAACCAAGAATTGAGCATCAAAAGATTTTGATAACAAGTCCCAAATGATTTGACTTGCCTGTATGATTCCAAAATTGAATTGGTCCAGGTGTGGTCAATCTAGTTGAAGCTGCCTATTCCGAACCAAATCCCGTAGATCTATCTTAGGATTTATCTCTCACAAAAAGCCAAAACAAGTTTCATTTTTGTACTTTAGTTTAAATCTTCTAATTTATTTAGTCATTTTAGTTTGTTTGTTAGTCGGACTACATGAAAATCACACTAAAAGGGTCATGTCTGAGATGACCACATGAGTTTTCAAAGTTTAAAACAGTCACGTCTGAGGTGACAAAGTGTTTAAAAGGGTCACGTCTGAGGTGACTAAATTGTTTAAAAGGATCACGTCTGAGGTGATCAAAAAGTTTCAAGTTAAAATGATCATGTTTGAGATGATCAAATGCTCATAATGTTAATCTCAAAAGTTAAAAGGGTTTAAATGTAAAATGTTCAAAATTGGCAGAAAATTACTAAGTGTGACCCATTCGCACGATTGGACCATGAGTATGGACCAACCATGCGAATGGCTCCCATTCGCACGACTGGACATGAGATTGAGCCATTCACCCGAATGGCTTATCAGAATGATCCATTCGACCGAATGGAAGGGGGCGAATGAATCAGTCGACCGACTGAGACTCAGTCGGTTAACTGAAGGTGCGAATGAAAGGGCACGATTGAGTCAGTCGACCGACTGAACCTCAGTCGGTCAACTGCATGCGACTGACTGGGCCAATCGCACGATTGAGCCTTAGTCGCCCGAATGAACTGAGCGAATGAGGCCAGTCGGCCGATTGAACTCAGTTTCAGTATTTAAAGGGCCACAGTCGATCGCATTCTACTCATCACTCTCAATCGCTACTAAATCGCACCCCTTACCGTTACTCTGCCAAAATTTCGCTAGACCGTGCTTTTACATTGATATTGATTATCTGACGTTCGTTGTTGATTATACAGGTAGATTGAAGTTCTATCTCACCGAAATATGGATTGAGCTGGAACCCTAATTTCGCGATGTTCGAATGAACACAAGAAACGGACTGAAAATTGACCTAATAACCTACCTAAACTATGCAAAATGTTAAAATTAAGTTTAATAGGTTATTAGTAACGAGATGGCGAGTCTATTGAACCGGTAACCCATGTTAAATCACTTGTTTTGATCAAGATTCGAATCACAGGCGACTGAACAGTGAGACAGACGACTGGTCGTCCGGATGAACTCCAATCGCACGATTGAATCTTGCGATTGGGTCAATCGGCCGAATGAACCATGCGAATGAGCTCAGTCGGCCGACTGAACCAATCGCAGACTCATCAGCAGATTGAACTCAGTCGCATGTCACATTCAACCGAATGAGCTCAGTCGCATGAAAGGACAACCGACTGACTTCAGTCGCATGATTCATTCGCACGAATGAATCAGAATGAATTAAACATTACACTTAGAACTGAATTTGATATATTATGTACTAATGGTTCTGTGTCTTGTGTTTAAGGCAAATGGCGATAGATGGTCCATTAATCCAAAGCACAACATATGTGCTCACTTGGATCATACTACTCGGAACGGGGCCGATTTTACAGAGATTATAGCTTTCCTTAGACGGTCTCGGATACATAAGGCCATATCTACACCTTGCACGCCCTACAGGTCATTACACCAGGTATTCTGGGAGAATGCCTCAGTGGATCGTTCTCGTGAGCCTTACAGTATACGGAGCTCTATTCTTGGTCATGATATTGAGGTTACAGCTGCTGATATCAGAGAGTTCTTGAGTTTGGAGATGATACGGATCACCCCACCAGATTACATCCACTTACTGTTCGAGGCTGCTTTCTCAGGATCAAGTACGCTGGGGACATAAACTCAGGTGTGCTCAACAAGAGCAACCTGTGCCCCAGTACAAGTACTTGGCGCATGTGATCCTAAAGTGCATTGCTTCGAGGAGGGGTGGGTTCGACGACCTACCTTTCAGCTTTTCGAGTATGATCTTTTCTTATCTGGTGGAGAACCTGGAGGCTAAGGGGAAGGAGGGTTTTTGTATGTACCCTAGGTTTCTGCAGCTGATCTTCAACGAGAAGCTGCCACTACTTCCCAAAGAGAGTCATGATGCGGTGGCACTGGAGATTATGGATGACACGACCTTGGGTCGTATGAGGGTGTATAGGGGCAAGCAGGTAAAGCCCCAGGTGAAGAGGTTGATTGGCCATTTGGCCAATAAGAGATACGTGGCACCGGGGAGACGCAAATGGCGTCATGATGATAGTAACTCTGATGACGAGAGGCTACTGCTCCCAGAGCATGATTCTGATGATGACGACAGTGGAGACGCTGGGGATGATATGCCTACTCCACCGACAGGCACAGCTTCCGATGTTATACCTCCAGTGTCTGCCCCAGCTGGTGAGATAGCCGAGTCTGCTGGTTTCCATCAGGACTTTGTTCCTGGTGAGGAGGAAGAGGAGTCGGACGAGGAGCCCTTGACACGAACTGTGGGAAGCAATGTTGTTCCCACAGAATATGGGCTAAGGGCGGTTGGTGAACGCCCAAGAGACTCAGGAGAGACAGCTACTGATCCGAGTTATGCACCGGAGTCAGCTAGCAGGGTTGTAGGGGGAGCATCCACCTCGACGGGAACGAGGAGGAAAAGGATGACTCAGCCCCACGGGCAAAAGAATAAGAAGCGATGTTTGACCTTCGTTACCACCACAGCCACTACCGCTACCACCACCACTACCACTTCCACAGCCACACCATCCACCACCACAGCCACCACAGCCACCACAGCTACTACTACTACCTCCACACCTCCCACCACTGTACAGATGCCATCTACCACCATATCTTTCACTCCCACATCACCTCCACCATTTCACAGACCCAGCCCCATCTTCACTACAGCCACCACCACCACCACTTCCCACCAAGCTGGACCCTCAGCCCATCCCTCTCATACTTATGGATCACCTCTACCTCCAATTGGGGGTAGAGGAACAGCTGTCTGCGCTTAACCGGATGGTGATGCGCTTATTAGCTGCAGATGAGGAGAAGGCGGCTCAGATCCGCCAGCTTGCTGACCTGACTGCTGCACAGTCTCACCAGATTGCAGAGCAGGCTCGAGTTATTGAGGAGCAGGCCCAACATATGGCTGCTCAGAGCCATGAGATAGCCCAACTCCAAGCACATAGTGTCACATCAAACAAGAAGATAGAGGAGTTGGAGGAGGCGAAGAAGACGATCATGTTAAAGCTAAAGGGATCTAAGGAGGAGCCCCTGAAGATCAAAGAGGGAGACAGAGATGATGGTGATGATGATGATGAAGATGATGATGAGGATGATGAGGATGAGACAGAGGAGGATGAAGGAACTGAAGAAGAAAGGACAGAGGAGAAGGATGATGATGATGATGCAGAAGGAGGGGATGCAGCTGCATCGGCCTCTGCTTCAGGTCAAGAGAGGAGGTCCAAGAACAGACAAGACCAACCAGCTTCTTCCTCTGCTCCACCAAGTGACGAGCCGATGATCCAGGACAAAAGTAAAGATTAGATGTTTATGTATTTAATTACTTTTGTATTTGAATCATGTATTGAAACCTCTGTATTAAATGTTTAAATTAAGTTTAATGCATTTCTGTTTTGATTAATTACTAATGGTTGATATGTTGAATGTGTAAATCAAACAGATCCAAATTACCAAAGGGATGAGTTTGATGTTGCTCCCCTTCAGCAGGTCAAGACTCAGCTAACAATGATTCTTGATCTGCAAGGGATCGTAAGGAGGTCGGTGAGTTATACCCCTGAAGAAGGGAAATAATTCACGACCTATCAAACGAGTAACTAGCAGAGATTTTCAAGCTCAATCCAGATGAGATAGTGAAGGATGCTCCGACATGCGACTCGACCAGTGACGGAGAGCTCAACGATGTTGATGAAATCGAGATTGACAGGATCAACGATCACAAGTTTGAAGTATTAGAGTGTAATGCAACGGAATGAAGAGAAGAATTAGTCAAATTATAGCAAGAGTTTGTTACTTGTAAACAAATGCGAGAGAATATTTTTCTGTGATTAGGAATGTTTCAATAATGCCCAATATTATTGCTAAAATCATTCACAGTTACAATAAGGTTGGCACTCCTTATATAGAGTGCAATCACTGCTGTAATCACGGGATGGTGATTACTAGCAGATTTAGTACAAAAATAACTAATACTTAATAAACTACTGAAATGTTCACAACTACTGAGAACATGTCAGAGTGCCAAGTATAAAACATAAAACTACTGAAAGGAAACTACTGATACTACAACGACTGAAGAACAAGCTCTTCAGTCGTTTTACAGAACTACTGAAAAGAAAGAACATAAGACTACTGAAGGTAAACCGTCACAACTACTGAAGAAGTCCTCTTCAGCTGTTGTGACAACGTCTGATACTTTGTCTTCAGCACTTGTCTTCAGACTTTGTCTTCAGTTGTTGTCTTCAGACTTTGTAATCAGTTGTTGTCTTCAGCTGTTGTGGACTTCAGTAGTTGTTGTGACGTCTGTGGAACTTAAAGGTTTTTCTAATCCGGCTCATTGGTTCTTTTGGTCCAACAAACTCCCCTGAACCAATGCAGCCAAAACCTTTAACTTTATTGAGGTCCCACTTATTGTTGGCAAAATGGTTGGTCTTTTTCCTTCTTGATCAGTTGAGAAGATGACCCATATAAGCACCGGCCTGGAAGTAAGTCTCTGACGATTTGGTTGGCAAAGTATGGATGGGAGCTTTGTATTGGGGAATTGGACACTGAGTTGTTCCCCCATCCATGAAACTCACTTCCCATGTATAAGCCTGTAGGATTCTCTGGTGTATGCTCTGAGAAACATGATTTGTTCTTCCATAGTAAGATTCTCTGGTTCACCATCGAACAATCCTTCACGCCCATACAGCTCTGAGATGTATTTGGCCTGTTTGCCATTTTTAAGCTCAACTGTTGTGATCTGTCTGTAGGCAAACTCATCTGGGTGATTACCTTCAAGTAACAGACTGAGCTCATTTTGTTTGAAGTTCTCAAGCTTCTTGTAGACTAACCCCTTCTTGATTACTCTGTTTTCTAACATCTTTTGGGGAGGCTATTTAGTCTCATAAGCCTTCTTGAAGTCTTCTACAATCTCCCAGGGTGATACTACAAGGACCACTGTGATCTCTTCATCTACGATCCTTTTTATCTGGCCCTTGTATCTTGCAGGAATGTCCTTCTTCACAATTCTGTGAGCCACCCTAGGATCAGGCCATATCCTCACCTTTTCCTTTTGATATTGAAATGTGTTGGCAAGGGTGTACAGTCTCAGAGCTTCTTTCTTCATACTTATTATTGATGAAGAAGCAGCATAAGTTTTATCTATACTCTTTAGCATCTCCTCATCATGAAGCCTTTGCAGTTGCTCTTCTTCGATCTTTACTCTCACAGTTTCCATCTGTGAGGTGGGTGTGATGGGCATAGATTTGGCTTTAGGCAAAGTTAGGACTGCAGAAAGAGGCAACCTATCTTCTTCCTCATCATCCTCTTCTTCTTCTTCTTCTAGCCTCAACATCCTTCTCTTCTTCTTCTTGGATGCATCATCGGCTGTTGGTTTTGAGGGTAAAGGAGTTGGTTTAATGGGTTGTGGTAGTGGTGATTTTGAAGTGGTAGGTTTTGCAGGTTGTTCTAGCATTCTTGTAATGAGTGAGGCTTTGGAGTATTTTGCTAGTTCGTTTCTGTTTCCAGCACCTGCTTCATTTAGTGCTTCAATCACTAATCCCTTTGTGTATGCTTCAGACGTACAGATCTTGGTGGTTATTGCCAAGATACTGTCCCTGGTCCATGACTTAATCTCTATCAATGATCTTCCAAGATACTTTGCAATGAATCTGATCATGATCTCCAGTCTTTCTCTTTCTAGCACATCATAACTTGCCCATCTTGAGTTAATTTCTTCAACTTCAAGTCTTCTAATCTCTGAGTCAAGCTGTGCAGTATCGAACCCTGTCTGTATAGTTGATCAATAATGGAGTCCATAGATTTACTATGTGTAGCATCCGCCATTTTGACCATCTCATCAAGTTGGAGTTCTTTTTCTTTTCTTTCAATCTTCCTCTTCTTATATGTGATGTGAAAGTCTTTGTGACTTTCACTCACTTGATCAGTGTCAGCTCCCTTCACATACTCTTCCTCCTTCTCAGTCTCTTTCACAACCTCTTCTTCCTCCTGTTCTCTCTCTATCAATATGCTCTTCCCTTTCACTAACTGACTCTCCCCCTTTTTGGTTGCATTGGTTGCAAGGGTTTGAGTAGTAGAAAACCTTGTGCTCACAATCTCCTCCACCAGTGGCTGTATGATTGAGGGAAGTTTGTCATCCAAGGTTTTGATCACAATGTCGGTGATCATTGGGGTGATGAGAGGTAGGGATTTGTGGAATATAGCAGCTGTTTGCTCAGAGGGGTTCTGTCCCTGAGAAGCAGTGCCAGAAGTAGAGGCTGGTGGATTGAATGTTTTTAGTGGCTGAGTGTTTAGGAGACCTTCAGGTGAAGGTGCCACTGTGGGGGTGTATGGTTGGTATCAGATGGACTTCTTGAGAGGAATTGGGTCAAGTAGTCTTTGTAGTCTACTGACTTCTTCCTCAAAGATTTGTGTTGGGCTAGAACATCATAAAAGAAGCCAAGGTCATCAGCAGATGCTGAATCACCTGACCTCCTGCTAGTAGCAAGATGTACATGCTCTGGGTGTTAGACCAGATGTAGCATGTGCCCCTTTTTCTTGGAACTGGGGACTTCCAGCCTCAGGACGATGTCCTTCATCAGCTGTTGCCTATGATGAGGTCTTAGCCATGTTTACCAGCCTCAGTCTGATCATGTGCTGATGCAGAAAAGAGAGGTCCAGGTGGCGCCTCACCAGATAATTCGTTGGTCTCAGTCATCTACACTAGTAGATGAACATTTAAACCCCTGTGCTTTGGGTTGTCAGAAGCATGTTGATCCTCTACCTCAATATTGTGGTTTTTCCTTTAGGTAGTTGTTGGGGAGGAGGAGAGGCATGCAGCTGAGTCAGCACATTTGCATTATAAGTGTTGGACTTTGGGGGCATTTTCATGAGGAGATAGGGTATTATGCACCTGGGGAGAATGGTGTGTTTTCAATGGCAATCTCCTCAAATGAGGAAAGTCCAGATTTGAGGGTACCCCTTCTTTGGTTGCTTCAGATTCCTTTGAGAGGAAACCTGAGCGGCTGTGGCTGGGGGAGTCTCTGATACTACTGGGGGGTTTACACCAGTAAGTATATCCTGTCTTGGTGGTACAGGAGCATCTTCAGGGGACTCATTCTTCTGAATAGCTGTTTTGGTTCGTTTTGTTTTGGTGGTGGTGGGGACTTTGGATTTTGTGGTGGTGGTGTGGGTTCCAGCTGCGTGGGTTTGCGCAGCTTGGCAGCCATTTTGAGTGATTGGTCAGAGTTGTGCCGGGAGTATACTTCAGGCAATACAGCCATAGCAGGGACTCCCAGGCCAACAAGTCCCTCAGCTTGAAGCTGGTTTCAATTATGGCCATTATAAAACCGAGGATATAATATCCAACGGTTAGAAAGTGTTTTTGGGCCATATCCTTGAGCTCTAAGAATATATTTCAGAAAAATTTAAAGGTTGTTGCTCAAGGAATAGAGTACAATACCTGTTGCCACCTTGTGGACATTTGATCCCATGATGAAGTCTTGGAGCCAGGCAGACATTGACCATATGAAAGATGGAGCCGTTCAGCATCCTGGAAATGTTTCTTCAATATGGTAGAGGCACTCAGGTTGCCTTCGTATCCATGGGTGGGCAAATGATAGATCAGTGGTGCCCTTGGGATAGCTAGTCGGGTAAGTAACATCATCCAGATTGAGGGTTTGGCGAAGAATCTCTGGATTGATGACCACCTTTTGGTTTGAACAACGAATGAAGTGACTCTGTGTCATTCTCCTCAGAGGACAAGAGTGACGTTTGTCCAGAATTGGCTAAGGGATTCCGGCATTTATTGGTGGGGTTTATCAGAAAAGCTGTTTGGTAAGGTGGGACTGGACCATTAAAATCAATGGCGTTGTGAAACTTGGTCCAGAATGGTGATTTAGTAAGGTGAGCGACACAGTTGTGTCGTGGTTTTAGTTGCATGGTCGCCATGGATGAAGAGAGGGTACAGAGTTTTTGAACGTTAGGTTTGAGAGGAAAGGTGAGAAAAAATTGGTGAAATAAGGGATTTATAGGGTGGGGTTATGAACCGACTGAAGGTTTTGGTGTTAGTCATCATTTGGTGAAACTGGTGATGACGGTGGCATTAACTTTCAGAGGTTTGAAAATGACTGACCGTATTGGTGTGATCATCAGTTGTATTAAAAAAACAACTGAAGACTTGGGTTTAACCGTCAGACATTGAAACAGCTGAAGTCTTTAATTTAGTCTTCAGTAGTTATAAAAATACTGAGGACAATTCCGGACTTCAGGTGGTGGAAACAACTGAGGACATGGTGTTTGTCATCAGTAGTTATGATTGAACTACTGAAGACAGTGGTTTTGTCATCAGTTGGTGTAAACAGCTGAAGGACTTAGTGGTAGTCTTCAGTAGTTGTAAACTACTGAAGACATAGCGTGGCTTCAGTTGTTAGAAACAGCAGTTGTAAAAAAACAACTGAAGAGAAATTACTCATCAGCTGTTGTCGTCAATTCTTAGCTTTTCAGCTGTTTCAGTCTGACCTCCACATTTAAATCCGAGTTTGATGTTCATTGGTCATCAGTACTTATCTGCATTTCTGACATTTGCAGTTGTAGTTACATCAGCTGTTGTGATTTCATCAGCTGTTATAAACTACATCAGCTGTTTTAACAAATGAAGTACTTATATATGACATGGTTACCAATGATCATCAGTATTTATTACTGAGATTATCGGTAGTTGTCACTTATTCTAGCTGCAGCATACCAAGGCTTAACACCAGGTTGTGGAAGGTTGAACTATCCAAAGGCTTAGTAAAAATGTCTGCAAGCTCATCAGCACTAGGAACAAATTTTGGATCAATAAGACCTTTTTCAAAACAATCTCTAATAAAAAATGATGTCTGATTTCAATATGTTTAGTCCTAGAGTGCTGGACAGGATTCTTGACAATACAAAGAGCTGAAGAAACTGTCCATTAACAAATGGAGTCTTAGTCTCAGTTATGCCATAATCCAATAATTGGTTTTGAAGCCATAATACCTGAGATGTACAACTTGCGAGCAGCAATGTACTCGGCTTCAGCAGTTGATGTAGCAACTGAGGTTTGTTTCTTACTCTGCCAAGAAATCAAACAGTTGCCTAGGAATTGGCATCCACCAGAAGTTGATTTCCTGGTCAACTTACACCCTGCATAGTCACTGTCAGAAAAAGCAACTAATTTACCAGAATGTTCTAGTAGAATACCATAAACCTAGAGATGGAGTGCCTTGCAAATATCTAAAGATCCTCTTGACTGCAATCAGATGAGACTCCTTAGGTGCAGCCTGAAATCTAGCACAAACACATGTAGCAAACATAATATCTGGTCTAGAAGCTGTTAGGTACATCAAGGACCCAATCATACATCTGTAAAGTGTTTCATCAACCACTTTACCTTTCTGATCTGTATCCAGTTGTGTGGTGTTGCACATGGGAGTAGAACAGGGTTTACAATTTTGTAAATCAATTTTTCCAAAAAGATTTTTTGTATATTTGGACTGATGAATGAAAAAAAATTCCATCAGCCTTTTGTTTGATTTGCAAAACCCAGAAAGAATTGTAATTCCCCCATTGCACTCATTTCAAACTTTGTTGCATCAGCTTTGTAAAGTCATCACACAAACTGTGGATCAGAAGATGCAAAAATAATATCATCTACATAAATTGAACAAGTAAATTATGCTGCCCTGCTTTCTTAATGAATAAAGTTTTATCTATGGTGCCTCTAGTAAATTATTTTCAAGAAGAAAGTTTGATAATGTCTCATACCAGGCCCTAGGAGCTTGTTTCAACCCATAAAGAGCCTTATCAAGCTTATACACCCCAATTAGGATGTTTGTTGTCCTCAAAACCTGGTGGTTGACATACATAAACCTCTTCTTTAATTTTCCCATACAGAAAAGCACTTTTGACATCCATTTGAAAAACTTTAAGATTTTGATAAGCAGCATAAGCTAAAAACAATCGAATTGCTTCCAGTCTGGCTACAGGAGCAAAGGTTTCATCATAATCAATACCTTCTTCTTGTGCAAAACCCCTGAACCACCAGTCTGGCCTTGTTCTTAACAATAAGCCCATTTCATCAGTCTTATTCCTAAACACCCATTTAGTGCCTATTGCACACTTACCTGGGGGAGGTAGAGGAACCTCCCACACTTGTTGTTTCTTGAACTGAAGAAGCTCAAGCTGCATGGCATCAACCCATCCATTGTCCTTTAAGGCAATGTGATAATTCTTTGGCTCTTGCTGACTATGAGAGAGCATAGAAGCAGAAATTTTACAATTGACTTCTTGTTGATACGCCTCAGTGATATCACCAATGATTTGAGACATAGGGTGATTCTTCAGATCTTGGTACACAATGAGATCAGTGCAAGTGTTTGTAGCAGGCTCAGCAGCAACAGATGGTGATGGTGAAGAATTTCCTTGAAACCAATCAGTTGATGGTAGTTCAAAGGAAGTTGAAGTTGTAGAAATCTCATCAGCATTTGTTGTGGATTGTGCTGCTGGAGCTGCAGGAACATCAGGTCTAGCTGAATCAGGCAGTTGATCAGTAAATCTGAAGAGGTGAGTACTACTATCATCATCATCAGCACCAGCAGTACCACCAGGTGGAGAACTGTTGACATGAGCCAACAACAGGAGTTTGATGAGGAGCATATTGTAGTATGTCCAAATCAAATATCTCCACAGGGATTTTGTGGAATCTTGTCCTTTGGAGATTCATAAACTTAACATGTAGAGTCTCTTCAACCATCTTTGTTCTACAGTTGAAGACTCTGTATGCTTTGCAAGTTGATGAATAACCAACAAAATATCCTGCATCCACCTTAGAATCAAATTTCTGGAGTTGATCCCTGTGTTGAGAATGAAACAAGGACATCCAAAAGCTCTAAAGAATGAAATTAGAGGGGCCAAATGATGAAGAACTTCATATGGAGTTTTCATCAACCTCTTATTCACTAGAGCTCTATTTTGTACATAGCAAGCGTATGATAGCTTCAGCCCAAAAAGTCATTGGCAATCCAGAGTCAGCCAACATGGACCTTGCAGCTTCAATAAGGGTCCTGTTCTTTCTCTCCACTACTCCATTTTGTTCAGGATTCTTGGAATGCTAAAATGCCTCTTGATTCCCTTTGAGAGGTAGAACTCATCAAGTGTATTGTTTCTAAATTCAGTTCCATTATCACTTCTAATACACTTGACTGAGAGGGAATACTGCTTCTCAACATACAACACAAGTTGATAATCTTCTGAGGTGCTTCATCCTTTGAATGCAAAAAGAAAGTCCATACAAATCTGGAGTAATCATCCACAATTACTAGACAGTATTTCTTCTTAGCCATACTCATCACTCTCACAGGACCAAAGAGATCCATGTGAAGAAGCTGTAAGCAGGCTGTGGACTTAGGTTCTTCTATGGAAGGAAATGAAACTTTGTGCTGTTTTCCTTTTAGACAAGCAGTGCAGTCATCTTCACATTTAAACTCCTTCATAGGCAATCCCCTTACTAAACCATGGTTAATCAGCTGATTTATGTTTTTGAGATTAACATGACCCAGCCTTCTATGCCATAGTGTAGATTCTTGAGGGAAGCCTTGGAAAATAGGCAAGGATGGCCTTTGAGATCTATTTTCTTAGAAAGATCTAAGGCATACACTCTTCCTGTCCTGTTGGCCTTAAGGAGAGTGTGTTTATCCAACACCTTGTCAATCAAACTCAGAACTTTGGATGACAGAATCCGGCAGTTCTGACTTGTGAAAAGAGCAACATGGCCTTTGTCACACATTTGACTGACACTCAAGAGGTTGTACTTGAGATTTTCCACATGGTTAACATCATCAAACTTTATTTCCCCATTGGAAACAAAGCCTTTGCCGATGATGTAACCCTTTGCATCATTGCCAAAAGATACAAATCCCTTCCTTCCTTGAGAGTAGTCATTAAGAAGTGATCTGTTTCCTGTCATATGCATGGATCCTCCACTGTCTACATACCAGATGCCTCTGTGGCATGTTGAAGAACCCTGCAGAACAAAGCAAATTAGTTAGATTTTGAGACCCAAACCTTTTTGGTTTTGGGCCTATTCACATCAACAGATGGTGGACTAACAAGTTTGCTAGAAAATAACATCTTGAGAGGAAGAAGATGGTGGAAAAGAGGAATCCTTTGGCTTGGACCTCCTTTTCTGTGGATTCAACATAGGAACATCTAATTGGTTGACTCTTCCCAATAGATGTTGAACCATCATAACCAGCTGTGTCTGATTTTGTGATAAAGCTTTCAGCTCTTCAGACACATTAGCACTGGAGTTTGATAAGTTCTTATGTTGCACCTTCTTCTTTTGAGCACCTCACAGCTGTTACCTGTTTAACCCCTTCCTTTTTGGATTCTTTTTGGACTTAAGGATTACAGGATTTGATGTTGCTGGTACAAATGTGGCTTTAAACTCATTTTTCATTTTAACCATTTTCTCTTTAATTTCATCTTTATGTTTGAGTTTGGATCCTCTTTTGTACCAACAATCATCAGTGAGATGATTAAACAAACCACATACTTCACATGGTTTCTTTTTCATCTTATGTTGATCATCAACTAAAGAGGATGAAACTACTGAAGACTTGCTCTTCAGTACTTTGGAAGCACTATTTGCTTTCTTGACTTCCTCTTTAGTAGTCTTCAAACTCTTTCTACTGACAGTTTTCTTTTCAGTGCTGTCAGTAGTTGGAGCTTGAACTTCAAGAGTTAAATCTTGCTCTCCAGTCCTTTCAGGACTTTCAGACATAACTCCTGAGTTGACCAACTCTTTGATCATGTGAGTGTCAGCAATTGAACCATCAACATTAGCTGGTAGGTTCTGAGAGGGCTTAGTGCTGACTTCAACTTTTGATGATGCTTTATCAAAAAGTGAATCACATGATGAGGTGGATTGGTTATTGCTTTCTCCATCAGATTTCACCTCTACTCTTGGAGCAAAATCTGTAGGAGGAGCAGTGTGATTATAACCAATGCCAAACTTCACATTGGAAGCTGATTGCTTACTAAGAAGCATCTCAAAACCTTTGCATGATTGCACCCATCGATCACACTCTACTTGGGTGACTGCAAGGGTTTCTTTAAGACTTTTCTGTTCTTCCAGAATAACCTCTAGCTTAGCCTTTTCATCATTTAATTGTCATTTAAGCTTATAAATCTCATCATTTTTGCTATTAATAGCAGACTTATACTCAGCTTGTCTTTTGGAAATTGTTTTCTCAAACTCAAGTTTTTCATTTATTAATGCTACATTTGCCTCTCTAATAGAGACAAAGGCAGCGATGCAAGATTCAGAACATACTTGGCTTTAGCCTCTGAAGATACCTGAGTTACCTGTGAAGATGATGCAGTTGAGCAGGAACCCTCAGTTGATTCCAGAGCCATAAGTGCCAGATTTCCAAAAGGACTATCACCACCATGTTGATCAGCACTTGTGAACAGTTGTTCATGACCAGACATGTCATCTGGCAAGCTGCTCCAATCAACAACTTCTGGGGTGAAGAAGCTATGTTGTTGAGGTTGAGGGGGTTGATGAGATGGTTGAGGTTCTGGGAGTGCATGAGGTTGTGGTACCATAGGAGCTTGAACTTGACTGGTTTGTGGCATGTAATAACATGGGTAAGGGTAAGGCATTTGACCCTGAGGAACAAAATATGCAGGAGATTGTAGTTGAGACTGATGACTAGAATTGACAGGATGTTGCCCTTTGTTTTGTTGACTATTGCTAGGAAAAGTCACAAAAGGTGCAGAGGAATTGATCCAGATGATCTACATTCTCTAGCAAAGTGTCCAAGCCTTTGGCATCTGTGACACCTCAACTTGCTCTTGTCAAAACCAACTTTGGTTTTGCCAGAGAGTCCTGGGAACTTTCTTCCAGTTCTTTTGTAGAACTTTGAGATCTGATATTTATCAAGGCCATTTGGCTCAAAATATCCATCTCTTCTAAGTCATCATCAGCAATCCCCTTGAGATCATCCATGATGAAGCATAGATTGTCATTATTACACCCAGAAAATTGACTATCAACACTCACAAATGCTGAATCAGAAATGTTTGAAGAGAAATCAATATGCTCATCATACTGGCATTCAGATGGAGCATATTCTGACTCATGACTAACCAGAGCAGTGTTGCCTGGTACAAAGTCCTCAGTGAGCTTACCAGATGAAGACAGTTTTCTCTTTTGTTCTATCTCTCTCTCAAATGTGAGCAATTTCCCATGAAGTTGGGTGAGAGATAGTTTGTCCAAATTTGCACTGGAGCGTAGGACAATGGTATATGTATCCCATCTCTCAGGCAGTGATCTGAGAAATCTGTTATTCATCTGAGTATTAGTATACTCATGTTTGACCATTTTCAATTCAGAGATCAAACAAGAGAACCGCTCAAACTGTTGAGTCAGTGTCTCACCCTTCCTATGAGAGAATGTCTCATATTGTTGGGCAAGGATCTCTCTATTATTTGCCAAGACCTCATCTGTTCCTCCAAATTGTTCTTTCAAGGCATTCCAGAGGTCATGGGCAGATTCATAATGCATTAACCCAGAATAAATTTCATTGGGTAGTGCCATGGCTAGAATTCCATGAGCTTTTGCATCTATCTCAAACAATTTCTTATCCTCATCTGAGTATTGATCCTTCCTCTTCGGAACCATTTGATTGGTTTCCGGGTTATTCACCATAGGCTTGTGTGGACCATGTACCACTGATGTCCAACAACCTGAGCTGTTAACAGACAGGTGATGGAGCATACGACGTTGCCATATGTTATACTCATTCCTAACCAGCATTGGAGGCTTGGTTGAGGAACCAGTATTGTGAGGATCATTGGAAGGAGTAGTCATTTTGGAACCAAAAACAAATTTTATTCAAGCAAAAATTTAGACACACCACAACAAACTCAATGAAAACCAAGAATAAGTCTCAGGATGAATGATTAAAAGCACAGAAAATTCAATCTCTATAACAGTTTCTTGCAAAAGAATGCTAATTCACTCAAACTTGGATCTTGAAGAGCAGTTTCAATGATCAATTATTAGATCGATCAATGATTAACCGCTCTGATACCATTTGACAGGATCAACGATCACAAGTTTGAAGTATTAGAGTGTAATGCAACGGAATGAAGAGAAGAATTAGTCAAATTATAGCAAGAGTTTGTTACTTGTAAACAAATGCGAGAGAATATTTTTCTGTGATTAGGAATGTTTCAATAATGCCCAATATTATTGCTAAAATCATTCACAGTTACAATAAGGTTGGCACTCCTTATATAGAGTGCAATCACTGCTGTAATCACGGGATGGTGATTACTAGCAGATTTAGTACAAAAATAACTAATACTTAATAAACTACTGAAATGTTCACAACTACTGAGAACATGTCAGAGTGCCAAGTATAAAACATAAAACTACTGAAAGGAAACTACTGATACTACAACGACTGAAGAACAAGCTCTTCAGTCGTTTTACAGAACTACTGAAAAGAAAGAACATAAGACTACTGAAGGTAAACCGTCACAACTACTGAAGAAGTCCTCTTCAGCTGTTGTGACAACGTCTGATACTTTGTCTTCAGCACTTGTCTTCAGACTTTGTCTTCAGTTGTTGTCTTCAGACTTTGTAATCAGTTGTTGTCTTCAGCTGTTGTGGACTTCAGTAGTTGTTGTGACGTCTGTGGAACTTAAAGGTTTTTCTGATCCGGCTCATTGGTTCTTTTGGTCCAACAGAGATTGAAGATGCCACTGCCGAGCATTACCCTCAGTATGCTGACAATGAGGGAAATGTGGTCCCCAATCTAGGTGAATCGCTCGTCAGCGATACTTTTGAGGTGTTAGACAAGATGGAGCAAGAATCAGAGAAAGCAGAGGGAACGGCCCAAGCCTCAAATGATGATGTCGATATCCGAAAGGCTGAGTGGGCTGCGTGTTTTGAAGAAGTTAGAGCCCAACGCGATGCACCTAAACAGGATGCCTACACCAAACTCTACAGAGTCAAGAAACATCATAAGGTGTCTGGCAGGATCATAGCGTGGGCGTATTTTGAGGATCTTAACGTATATGCAGTTAAGAGGGAAAAGGGCATAGAGTACTTCAGATTCCCACATGATCTGAAGACTCTACCAGGTTTTGAGCTCAACCAGCTGGCCAAACTAAAGCTTTTGTATGCTGACCCGAGGAAGATGTCAGGCTGGTTTGAGGCTGCCCTAAGGAAGGAGTACCACACCAGGTGGGTTAACTTCAGACCCCAACAGCCTACAAGGTATATCAGAAGGTCTGAGGTTTATGCCATTACTGGCAAGCCAAAGATAGTGTTGAAGTGGAGTCCTCCGCGCACAATGTCAAGAATCCCGCTCAGGGAAATGCCACAGGATTTCACTCCACACTTTAAGTGGTGGTACTACAATTGGAGAACAGCAGAAGCGGTCATAGTCCTAAACAGAGAGGGCCAAATGGATACTATCAGGGTATTCGACCCAATGTGGCTTACCAACTTGTCAGCTAACGATGTCTACATGCTATACAAGTGGCCACTGTTCTATGATACGCAGGATATTGTACAAGCCCTCCAGTTCCAGAACGTCATACGACTTTGCTTCGCGTTTGAGATTCACGCGGGAGTCACAAAAGAGGAGAAGTACAAGAAATACAAGGAGGTGATGCAGAAAGCAAGACAATAGAGAGATCTAGGTCCAAGGGGGAGTTTGTTGATACATGTATGTCCCTAGATCATGATATGAAATGTAATAGATCTTGTTTATCTGATTCTGATGTAATTTGAAATGATTAATGAAATGATATTGATTGTTTGTGATTTGTAATGTCTAATATTTCATTAATGAGTCGATATTGAATTGGTTAATTAGGTTTGTGATTGTTTGAATGGTTACACATAATGTTATATTAATTAATACATTCAAACTTAACATAATGAAGTTCTCATGCGAATGGCCCATGCGAATGGACCACACACATGAATAACTTCATACGATTGACTCAGTCGCACGACTGAACCAGGAGACTGGATCAGTCGTATGATTGACACATAAGATTGGCTCAGTCGCACGACTGAACACTCAGTCGTGCGGATGAATCAACCGCATGGTTCAATCGCACGACTGAACCATACTTATGGTCCAGTCGCCCGAATGAACAATACTAACCTATAAATACAACCCAATTCGTGGAAAAACGTAAGCATTCATTCTATTTCGACTCCAAACGTATCCTAGCCGTCCAGAAGCCTCCCAATTCGTTCTCCAAGTTCATAGAACACAGTAGATCGATTCCCAATCGATTTCTAACGTTAGTTTCAATTCTTTATTGATTCTTCGTGTGTTCTCACTGATTGGATCGCCAATCAAATTGGATTCCGCACTATTTGATCTGGTTTACACGCTAATCACTCGGTGTTTCGTTCAAATACCAGGTCCTAACAATTTGGTTGTCCTTACACCATCTTGAATACCAAAGATCAAGTTGTCAAGTTTGCTGAGAAATCAGATGATGGACACTTTATTGGATTCTCTTCCCAAGCCAAAGCTTATAAAATATACAATCTTAGAATTAGAGTAATTCAAGAGTCAGCCAATGTGACTTCCAATGAGCACACTCCTAGTGTGAAAGTGTTAGCAGTAGATCTAGTCCATTTTGTATAGGCTTAGTACTTGAATTAATATCTGTAATGAATGGTTGTAATTCATTATTGTGTATGCATTATATATATAGGTTAACCCATTTATATGTGTGTTGATTTATGTATGGTTGCAGGTACAAACATTATACTTGGTCAATTTCTGAAATTGACCAAGTGTAAGAAACATCTACGGATGAACATTTTGTTCTTCCGTAGATATGTTTCTTACAAGTAAAATGCATCCAAAGATCTTCTGCGGATGAACAATCACACAGGTTGGAAGAACAAGATTGCTTTGGAAGAACAATGTATCTTCGGAAGAACAAGACTTCTGCGGAAGACAATATTCCTGCAGAGTCCAAACACTTGTATAATACAAGTGTTACAAGTCAACAAGTCAACAAGGCAGTTATGTGAATCCCAAGAAATCCGATGATTCCTTAACAGAAACAATTCAAATCCCAAGAGATCCGGTGTTTCCTATAACAAAAACATCATTGTCTATATAAATGGATCCTAGGTTTCGAATCATGGGCGGCTTCAACGGCAATAGCAATAGCAATACGACAATTCCACAAACAGCAAACATCACATCAAATCTCACAATCAAACCCTAGCAGCCGTCGCATCATTCATCACAAAATTTAATATCATTCATTCATTATTTGTAATCATTAACATGTTTTAATGAAATACATATTATTCATTAATTGTGTTTCTTTAGTGTGTTCTTGAATCTTTATTGATATTGAAATTTACTACAAAACAATTAAACCAAGCCAACGTTGATTCCGCAAACGTTGACTTGCCTTCAACCGACACTGATAATTCCTGATTGCGATCCTTGGATTCACAGGTGGTATCAGAGCCAAGTGCTCATTGATTTAGATCGATTGATCTATCAGTGTTAGTTGTGTTTAATTGCTTTGAATTCTGTAGATTTGTCAGTTTTTACTGATTAGATCTATTATCTTTAAAAGGGATTTGTGTGAAACTTGTTTGTCGTTCAACAGTAGTCGGTTAGATTAACTTGGATCTATATTCAAATCAATTGAATAGCAGATCCTGTTGATCATATTCATCAATTAACATCTCAGATCTTAACTAATCATGAGCAACTTCAGTGGATCATCTTACCAACCACCGAAGTTGGAAACAAAAGCAGACTTCAAATCATGGAAAATCAAGTTTAGGAATCATGTAAATTATACAGATTCTGACTTATGGGTCTCTATAACAGAAGGTTCTTATATTCCACCCACCCTTGGGCCGATTATAATGATAACAATCAACCCATAAGCACAAAAGATCTTTCACCTGATGATATTAAGAAGGTTAAAGTTGATATCAAAGCATATAGCTTGCTTAGTATGGCTTTGCCAGAAGAAATATTGATCAGATGTGAAAATTATAAAACAGCAAATTCCTTGTGGAAGATTCTTCATACACTTTGTGAAGGGAGTGATGAAATCCGAAGCATTAGGAAGGACACCCTTCGTTCACAATATGAAACTTTTCATCATATTGAGGGTGAATCAATTCCTCAACAACTCCACAGGTTTATGCAACTTGTCACAAAATGAACATTCTGGAGTTGAAATACACAAATGAGGAATTGAACAAGAAAATGCTCCATACTTTACCAGAAAGTTGGAAGCAAACTGTATCCATGTTCAAGAATACCATAGATCTCAAAGCAGTCGGACTAGACACTCTAGTGGCTAAAGTTGAGGCTCTTGAACTGGATGAGAAATCAAGAAACAAGAGTATAAGAACTCATGTATCACCATATCACTTTAAAGAAACAAGAAGTGCTGGAAGTGCTTTCATGTCCAGTAATGATGGTGATAACTCTTGTACTTTGAGTGAAGATGAAGAGGAAGTAAGTTTCTATGCTTCAAAACCTCCTAAGAAATCTTCTCAAAGTAAGTCAAGAAAAGAGAAAGAAAGATCTGATGATCAAAGAGACAAATCATCTGAAAAACCATCATCCAACAATCAATCAGAGTCTATCACTGTCATTCTAGACTCTGAAGAACAAAAGGCAGCTTTTGCAGCCTTCAGTTCAAGCTTTCAAGCTTACCTAGGAAGTACATTGCCCACTGCCAACATGTGCCAACAAGATTTAGAAGAACTGCCTCCGGATGTAGTGGAGGAAATGGATCTACAATGGCAAATGGCAATGATTGCATATAGAGCCAAACAATATCTGAGAAGAAACAAGAATTTGGCTGCTGCAAGTAAATCATCACGTATAGGAGTTGATAAGTCAAAGGTAAGATGCTTCAAGTGCAATCTCTATGGACACTTTTCTAGAGAATGCAATCAACAAAATTCTGACACAACACAACATCAGAATCATCAGGCCAAACAACCCTCATCAACTCAAAGATGTTTTAGACAGCCACAACTGACCAACTCATCCCCACTAGCCACCAATTCACCAGCAGAAACTAGCAACTCTAAAGACTCTGGGCTGATCATTCTTCAAGATGGAACCTGTGACTGGAGTGTGTATGAGAAGGAAGTCTTAGAAGAAAATCAAGCTCTAATGGCTCACATGGAAAACAAGGTTCCACCCATGGCAAGTGAGGTAAGAGACAGGTTATGTTCATCAATATGTGTTGAGGAAGTAGAAAGATATAGAGTCCATGCTCAACAATTAGCTGATAAAGTTAAAGAAACAATGATTTTGAATGAATCTCATGTAAGAGAACATAAACTATATCAAATTAAAATTAACTCTTTACAAAAGGATTTAGACAAAATTGTTTCTGAAAATTACAGCTTGAAAGCACAAGTTGAGCATCTGACCACTTCCTTAACCAAATCCATGGCTGATCATGCATCAACTGAAGTGAAACTTCAGAAGTTTCAGCTCTCATCTCAGCAATATGAGAAATTACTAAATTCTCATATTGAATCAAAGAAAAGGTCTGGGTTGGGATACAATGCTGTGGCACCTCCAGTTAACAATAACTATGTTTCTTTGCCTGAATCAATGACAAATAATCTGTCAAAACATTTTGTGCCTAGCACCAATATAGGAACTAGCTCAAATCAACAAAACATTGATAATGAGGTGAATGAAACTGAGTCTTCTGAATCAGAAAAGATTAATCAATTTAATTCAGAATTCGACTTAGATGAGTGGGATGACTTGGATGATTCTGATGAACATGATGCTGATCTTTTAAATAAGGGTAAGAATGTTGTGTTTGAAACAAATATTCCAAAAGTGCTTGAAGAAACAAAGTTGCCATACCCTCCTAAACAAAGAAACATGCTGAAAACCATTTGCAAGAGAATAGCTCAGTTGAATGAAGGTCTTCAAGAACTAAATCAGCAACAAGCCTCCTCCAATAAATTAAATGAGAAATCTGCTTCTACTGAGGAAAGAGAGAAATCCATGGAAAAAGGAAAGAAAAAGGCATCAGCAGATCATCAACGGAAGAAGAACCTCTTTCCTGTACCAGATCTACGGAAAAAGAAAACTTCAGTAGAAGTTAATGATGATTCAGTAGATGATCTACGGAAGAGGAATTCAGCAACAAACAATCAAAAGATGCATAAAGTGGAAAAAGAAGAAGCACATCCAAAGCTGAAGAAGAAAAAACAACATCAAAAGTTAGCAAACCATAAGAATGATTCTGAGAAAGAATCAGATGAAAAGTATTGCAAATGGTGTGACATGAAAAATCACAATACTGAAGATTGTTACTTCAGTAGCTACTGCTCTATTTGCAATATGAACAATCACATGACTGCTGATTGCTACTTCAACAAACATTATGCCATCTGCAACAAAAATAACCATTCCACTCAGGAATGTTATTTCAACAAAAAGAACAAGACAAAAGGCACAAAGAAGAAAGAATCAGATAAGTCTGAATCAGATACTCAATCTACTGATTGTGAAAAGGGTTCAAAACTGAAGAAGTCTGAACTAAAATCAAAGTCAAAATCAAAGGACAAAACATCATCAAGTGCTCATCCATTGAAGAAAAGACCAACTTTCCAGCAGTCAAAAACACCTCACAAAAGGGTAGATTTGACTGATAAGGAAACAAAGGATGATGATGCATTCTTTGATAAATTTGAAAAGGGAAATCATATACCTCATTCAAAAACAAAAGATTGTGAGACATTAATCATAAAGTTTCATTATCAAAACCAAAGTCTCAAATGAACAAAATTAAGTTGAATCAAGAAAAAATGGGAAACAAGAACCTAGTTCATCAACATCCCATTCAACAGAATCATCCTCATCAGAAACAACTCAGAATGAATCAACCAAAACTAAAACTTCAAGACTTGTTCATGAAGGAGTAACTATTTTAGACACTGTTGACAAACCCAAGATCATTAAGACTTGGGTTGTCAATTCTAACTGATTTATTTATGAATGCAGGAACAATATTGGAGAGCTGACAACAAGTGGTATGTTGACAGTGGTTGTTCCAGGCATATGACAGGAAACTGTTCACTTCTCCATGATTTCAAACATAAAAATGCTTCTTATGTGGCATTTGGTGGGGATAAAAAGGGAGGTAAAATTGTTGGTGAAGGAATGATAACAAATGGTGTGCTCAAATTTGAGAAAGTAAATTATTGTGAAAATTACAGTATAATCTACTAAGTGTGTCTCAAATTTGTGATCAAAATTATACCACATTGTTTGATAATACTAATTGTTACATTCTTAAGCCAAGATTTAATGTTCCAGAAGAATGGGTCCTCCTCAAAGCAGCAAGAAAAGGAAACACTTATGTTTTGGATATGAACAACACATCACTCACAAAACATGAAACATGCCTTCTATCTAAGTTATCAGAAGATGTATCTCAACTATGGCATAGAAGGCTTGTCCATTCTAACATGAAGAACATGAACCAATTGGTGAAAAATGACCTGGTCATTGGATTGCCAAACAAAGAGTTTCATTGCTCAACTCACTGTTCTTCTTGTTACAAAGGAAAACAACATAGAGTGTCACATAAATCCAAAATTATCAATACTAATACTACACCACTCAAATTGCTTCACATGGATCTGTTTGGTCCTACCAATGTGATGAGCATTGGAAAAAGGCAATATTGTTTGGTGATAGTTGATGATTTCACAAGATTCACATGGGTCTTTTTCTTAAAACAAAAAAGTGAAACATCAGAAACATTAATGACTTTGTGATCAAGATTGAGAATCAACTTGATACAAAAGTTAAAATTTTTAGGAGTGACAATGGTACTGATTTGTCAATTTTGAACTGGATTCCTTTTGCAGGAGCAAAGGTATTGCAAGGCAATTCAGTGCACCAAGAACTCCACAACAAAATGGAGTTGCTGAAAGAAGAAACAGAACTCTCATTGAAGCAGCCAGAACAATGCTAGCTGATTCACAATCGCCCATCATATTTTGGGCTGTGGCTGTGAATACTGCATGCAATGTTCTAAACAGAACATTATCAAAGAACATAACAAAACTCCTTATGAGCTCTTGTTTAAAAGAAAACCATACATAGGATATCTTAAAGTCTTTGGATGTCATGTATCTGTTTTAAACATAAAAGAGTCATTGGGAAAATTTTCAGAAAAAGCATATGATGGTTTCTTTGTTGGATACTCTTCAACATCTAAATCTTATAGGATTTATATTCCACAACATAACATTGTGGAAGAAACTCCTAATGTATCCTTTGATGAATCTGTATTTACTAAGTCAGTTAAAGGTTCATCATGGTTGTTTGACATAGATGCTCTAACTAAATCATTTAACTATGATCATTTGAACACTACAGGATCTGATGAAGTATGTTATCCATTTGTTCCACCTCATATGACTGAAGTAACATTATCTGCTGATCCTCCAAGGATACACACATCCTCGGGTGGAAACACATCAGCAGCAGCTGCAGACACTACATGTGGAAATGAACATGGTGCATCCGGAGATGTGAATGATGTCCCTTCAACAGATCCATGCTCTCAAGTGAATACAACAAACATTGGAAATGTTTCAAGTCCTCACTTATCATCCGGAGAAGTTCCTGTAACTCCTACGGAAGAGCAAAATGATTCGGAGGAGTTCCTGTAACTCCTACGGAAGAGCAAAATGATTCCGGAAAGTTCCTACGGAAGAGCAAAATGATTCCGGAGAAGTTCCTACGGAAGAGCAAACCGATACTGGAGATGCTCCTACAGCCCATACAGAAGACACTCATGATCCTTCACCTCATGTTGAACATTTTGACTATTTTCTAAACTCTCAACCTGGGTTGGATCAGTCTGAGGCAATGGAAATGACTAACCTGGAATCATCTATGCCAGTTGAATCAACTCCATCAATGAGAATCCATAAGACTCATCCAGTCAACAACATCATTGGAGATCTTACAAAGAGAACTACAAGGAGCCAAAGTGGTACTGCCAACCTTTGTCTCTTCAGTTGTTTTCTTTCTCAAGTGGTCCCTCCAAACATCACTGCTCTTTAAAAGACAATAGTTGGATTGAAGCTATGCAAGAAGAGCTTCAACAATTTAGAAAGCAAAAGGTATGGTCTCTAGTTGATTTGCCTGAAGGTCAACATCCTATTGGAACAAGGTGGCTATACAAAAACAAACTGGATGATAGAGGGATTATTGTAAGAAACAAAGCAAGGTTGATTGCACAAGGATACACACAAGAAGAAGGAATAGACTATGATGAAGTTTTTGCACCAGTTGCAAGAATTGAGGCCATAAGAGTGTTTCTAGCTTATGCATCATATAAGAAGTTCACTGTGTATCAGATGGATGTCAAGTGTGCATTCCTATATGGGAAGATTGATGAGGAAGTTTATGTGTCACAACCCCTCGGTTTTGAAGATCCTCATTATCCTCATAGGGTATACAAGCTAGATAAAGCCTTGTATGGTCTTCATCAAGCACCAAGAAAGTGGTATGAAACACTATCATCTTTTTGCTCAAGCATGGCTACAAAAGAGGAACCATTGATCAGACACTCTTTCTCAAACAAGAACATCAAGATCTCTTAGTTGTTCAAATATATGTTGATGACATTATATTTGGCTCAACTAATAAGAGATTGTGTGTAAATTTCGAAGAGCTGATGAAATCTGAATTTCAGATGAGTTCAATGGGTGAATTAACCTTCTTTCTTGGTCTTCAAGTTCATCAAAAACCAGATGGGATATTCATCAATCAAGAAAAATACATACATCAAATTTTGAAGAAATACAATCTTGCTGAAGTATCCTCATGCAAAACACCAGCATCAACAATTGACAAGATTGTTCCTGATCCTTTAGGAAAATCTATTGATCAAAAATTATATAGATCAATGATAGGTTCACTTATGTATCTAACTGCCAGTAGACCTGACATTATGTTTGCTGTGTGTGTGTGTGTGCTAGGTACCAATCTGATCCAAGGAGTCTCATCTGAATGCTGTAAAAAGGATTTTCAGATACCTCAAAGGAAAACCAGGACTTGGTCTTTGGTATCCAAAGGATGGTGACTTTACACTCTACTCATACTCAGACAGTGACTATGGTGGATGTAACAGTAACAGAAAATCAACAACTGGTGGATGTCAATTCATCGGACCAAGGCTAGTATCATGGCAGTGCAAGAAACAAACCAATGTATCTGTATCCACAGCTGAGGCTGAGTACATAGCTGCTTCAGCTGGTTGCTCTCAAGTCCTTTGGTTGCAAAACCAATTGCTTGACTATGGTTACAACTTCCTTCAAACTTCAATTTACATAGACAATTCTGCTGCTATGTTTATAACTGCTAATCCTGTGCAACATAGTAAAACAAAACATATTGAGATAAGATATCATTTTCTGAGAGATTGCTCAGAAAAGGGTTTGATTAAGTTAGTCAAAGTGGATACAACAAATCAGCTTGCTGATTTATTCACTAAAGCCTTTGATTCAGTCAGATTTAATTTTCTAATTGAGTCTCTAGGCATGATTAACTTAGATTAATCAATTTGAACAAACAAAATACTGTGTGTAATGATGCTTCAGCATGACATATGCATGGGAAATGATAGTACACTATATCTTTGCTTATTCCTGAATTCATAAATAACAATAAATCTAAGCAAGTTTCTTGATATGTGAGTAGATTCATCTTGAGTGGAAACTACACTGAGTGCATGCCAAACATAATGCTAAGTGATTGTTTGTGGGAAACTTCATTTTGAGAATACAAAGTGAGTCTTATTCTGATGTGACCAAATCACTCATCTAAAAACACTATGTACCAACACTTTATAATATCTATCTTTGCAAATCATACTCCCTCTGTTTTGTGTGAACAAAGACCTGGGTGTATGATCACCATACTAAATATCAGTTACAAAAGGTGAAAAGATCATGATCCTCATCATCCCTCTGTTTTGTGTGAACAAAGACCTGGGTTAAAGGCACCTCTGTTTTACGTGAGTAAAGACCTGGTGACATGATGATGATCATATCTAAGCTCTCAAAAGAATCCTATGTGATCAATTGTATATTAATATAGAGTTTTTACATCATTGCATTAATGAGATGCCCAATGCATCTCAAGATAGAACTTATAACTTAAAGTACATAGTTCTTAAGTGTGAAAAAGTGATGATTTGACTTGCAAAGGGAGGACAAAATGTTTGTGAATTGAATGTGAAGCCCATAATAGTTATTTCCAAATCAATATGAAAACATGATAAATAGCATGCCTAGTTGATACATGAGCTCTTGTATGGATTTAAGTGGACAATATACTTGCAATCAGAACTTTGTTCAGGTATAAATTCAACAAAATAACTCATCAGGAAGAGGCTTAGTATTATAGTATGATCCCATCATATGTGTATATATGTCTGAGCATCATCATACAGTTAAATGTCACTCATGCTATCTTCTTACAAATTTATGATAAATACTTTTTAATCACAAATTTAGGGGGAGTAGAATTCATGAAGTTAAGTTTATCAATCAGCAGCTTTGTCTATTTCATTATCAATTTGAAGGAATTGGAATCTGAGCACCATCTTAACTCCTGGATACATGAAATTTTCTTTAAAATCATTTTAAACTTTCTTGTGCTAAATTGTCATGAATACAAAGTCAACAAGGTCCAAAAGCAATAAATGGTTCTAAGCAATGGACTTGGACCATACAACAATATTTCTCTGCATTGTGCCATCTTAAGCATCAACAGAAGCTACAGTGTTGAAAATATGGATAATCGATTTGCGAAAGAGCACAATGTGTGTGCCTTCTTAAACCCTGACGATCCTGTTTTAGTATGGTGTCAATACATTATCCGATATCTAAGAAGATCCAGGCTGTTCTATGCCTTATCAGCAGAGCCTGTGATTCACCAATCGCACATCACTGATTTCTGGAACTCCGCCCAAATAGAGGAAGATGGTCAAGTTATTGTGGCTGATGTGAAGAATCAAAGACTGAGAGTGGATGAACAGACAATAAGAAGGGTTCTTGAGTTGGGAGATATAGAAGCTGGTCACCCTGATGTGTTTGACAATGAATACATAGAAAAAATCTTTCTTTTGATGGGGTATGATGGTGACTTCGAGAAAGGAGAAATAAAGAAAGGAAGACTCTGCAAGCCGTACAGATTTCTCTGCCACACTTATGTTAAGTGCATCTCAAACAGGAAATCTGGACTTCACAGTTTTCAAGGCATATCTCTTCAGGCATTATTGGTGTTTTTGAGGGAAGAACCTACAATTACTCAAAGTACATCTTCAACTGCTTATGTGATCACATCAAAGTACATAAGGCTGACAAGATGTACATGTTTCCAAGGTTGCTGCAACTAATCATCAATGCTGATCTGCCTGGAACTACTGTGGATGGTGATGTGTTCGTTCAAGCACACCTTGGCAGATCCGTACTGAATAAAATATCTAGGAAATATGAAGGAGGAGACATGCCCATGTTTGATCATGTGGTAGATGCTCATGCAAACATTCCTCAAGAGCTTGTGTAGGAAGATCAACAGGAGGTTTCATCAACCAACTCTGTTCAAGACACTCACTCACCAGATATATACATCATCAACCTCAACCATCCCTACCAAATTCTCCTGCCAGCCAAAACACAAAACCTATCTCTCCAATTCACCCTCTATCACCAAATCAACAACAAACACCCCAACCAAATTCACCTGCCAGCCAAAACACAGAACCTATCTCTCCAATTCACCCTCTATCACCAAATCAACAACAAACACCCCAACCAAATTCACCTGCCAGCCAAAACACAGAACCTATCTCTCCAATTCACCCTCAATCACCAAATCAGCTTCAAATGCAACTTTTTCAACAACCTCCAAATCCAGAAAATTCATCCACTGAGAGCATTTACACTGGGGAGACAGAGTTAGCCTCACAAGCAAGTACAGTTCAACTGTCGTTAACCAAAACTAAATCCCCGGTACTCGCAAATGAAACTAAACCAGTCTCTCCGGTCACTGAACATCAACAACAACAACAACCACATCAAGAACCGGAAGATCAAGCTATTGAGGTCAGTTCAAGCTCAGCAAGTGTAGCCCATGAAGAAGTAAATGATGATGAGATTGCTTCTCAACATCAGGAAGAAGAAGAAGAGGCAAACTATGTTGATGTGATTGCCTACAATGAAGATGATCTAAATGATACTGATATCCCTGTCAGCAAGAGTTATCTGGTTGCTGAATACAACAAGCTTGTTCTGAAGTCTAACAATAGAAAGCAAAGAATTCAAGAGTTGAAGGGAATGATGAAAGTAAAAGATGATCAGCTGATGAAGCAAGAATGAAGTCTGAAAAGATTGAGGGAGAATATACAAGAAAACAATAAAGTGATTGATGCATTGCATGAGCTGGTTAAAGAACTTAAAGACTCAACAAAGAATGAGAATATTGAAAATAAAAAGCTAAGGCTGAAGGTTGATCAAATGAATGACTCTCTCTATGATCAATCAGCTTTGTTGAGAAGAAAAGAAGAAGAGATTGATCAGCTGAAGATGAAGATATATGCTATTGAATCAGAGCAACTAAAGAAACCTGCTGAAACTTCAAAGCAACTTATTCAATACTCAAGAAAAAGGAAGTATTTGGGCTCAACAAATATACAAACAATCAATATTGAAGAGACACCCAAGAAGTCAAGGCATACATCTTCAGAACACACTCCTTCAGTGGATGTGTCACCATTAAAGCAAGTAACTCATGATAAAGATGAAGCTGAGAGTGATGCTAAATGGAAAGAGCTGATTGAAGATGAATCTAACAAAGATCAAGAAGAATCAAAGACTGATGTTCTTCTTACAACAAAAGACATTATGGAAGAGAGGCCCGAGTCATCTATATTTATGACACTGATCAATCATGGGTTCCCATTTGACATGGTTGAAAGAATGAACTTGACTGAGATGAAAGATATGCTGAAAGAGTTTGAGCTTGCTAGGTTCATAATTCCAAATTGTGACTATGAAGCATTCACCACTTTTCAAGCCATTCAGAAAATCAAGAAAGATCTAGGTCACTGTGATACAACAAAACTGAGCAAGTACAATATGGTATGTTGGCTACAGGGTCACAACTATAAGGGTCATGAGCTTAAAGGAAGAAGTATTGCTGAGCTGAGAAGAATGATGGAACATGTAATGTCTGTTGAACTTGATACTGGAGTCAGATTCAGAACTGAAGCTCCACACCCATCTTATGAGCAACAAAGCAAACTTCCTGCTGATCTTATAATTGTTGAATCTAAAGATTAGCACAAAGGAAAAGAAAAACTGATCAGAGAACCAAGAGCAGTCATTCCTGGCAAAGTATGGCCATTGGGAACAACAGTCAGAGAAATCACAGAGAAGAAGTCTACATTAATATAATTGTTTGACCACATTACTAGTCCATCCTCTCTGGAAGACAAGAGAATCATGGCATGGAAATATGATCAAGAATGGGACTGTGCTATCATCAAGAGGACATCTGGAAGAATTGAATACTTCCATGATGTAGAAACATTACTGAGACTTCCTGGGAGAGACATCAAAGACCTGCAAAGCCTGATCATCTCAAACTATCCAATCCATCCAAGAGGAAGAGACTTTTCTGTTTCAGTGGGTAGGATGAAAACAAGATTTGTAGATGATGTACTGAAGGAGGCTAAGAGGGAAGATGCTGAACATAAGAAAAGACTTCAAAAAGGAAAAAGATCAAACATCAACTCCTCTACTATGGTTGATGATGAACTCTTAAGTAGGGTTGGATACTCAAACAGAAAAACAGCAACCATCAAAGTCATAGCAGGAAATCAATACACTATTCCCATAACTGAGTGGGGATATGTGGAGAAGACAAAAGAAATGGTGCTACTAAGGAATGCTGAGGGGAAGAAAGGTGAAAAGATAAGAATTTTTGACCCAGTAGAAATCAAACTGTTACACCCCAGCTACACATCATACCTGCATGATAAGTTCTTTCCAAAGTTGTTAGATGAAAGAGCACAGAATGATCTATGCTTATATATGCACATGATTCAAGTGGTGGATAAACTACATGCTAAAGCATACAAAAGAAGAAGACATGATGCTGGGCTGCTGAAAGGAGCCAACATTGAAGAAGTATTAGAATTAAGAATCTTAGAGGAAGATGAGCTTGAGATAGTGCACAATGAAAGTGTAATGGAAACACTCACCACTAAAGAAGACATTTTGGGCCTAAGTTTTGAGACTCTGCAAAGGATATGCAGAATGGAGATCAAGTACAAGTACGATGATCAAAAGGATGCAGTATCATACTTCAACAAAAGGATGGTGGCAAGATTGAAAGAACTTTCAGTTTTGAAGAGCTGATTACAAGTATCTAAGCCTAAGGGGGAGTATTGTTAGGTCTAGGATCAGTAGATCTAGTCCATTTTGTATAGGCTTAGTACTTGAATTGATATCTATAATGAATGGTTGTAATTCATTATTGTGTATGCATTATATATATAGGTTAACCCATTTATATGTGTGTTGATTTATGTATGGTTGCAGGTACAAACATTATACTTGGTCAATTTCTGAAATTGACCAAGTGTAAGAAACATCTACGGATGAACATTTTGTTCTTCCGTAGATATGTTTCTTACAAGTAAAATGCATCCGAAGATCTTCTGCGGATGAACAATCACACAGGTTGGAAGAACAATGTATCTTCGGAAGAACAAGACTTCTGCGGAAGACAATATTCCTGCGGAGTCCAAACACTTGTATAATACAAGTGTTACAAGTCAACAAGGCAGTTATACGAATCCCAAGAAATCCGATGACTGCTTAACAGAAACAATTCAAATCCCAAGAGATCCGGTGTTTCCTATAACAGAAACATCATTGTCTATATAAATGGATCCTAGGTTTCGAATCATGGGCGGCTTCGACGGCAACAACAATAGCAATACGACAATTCCACAAACAGCAAACATCACATCAAATCTCACAATCAAACCCTAGTAGCCATCGCATCATTCATCACAAAATTTAATATCATTCATTCATTATTTGTAATCATTAACATGTTTTAATAAAATACATATTATTCATTAATTGTGTTTCTTTTAGTGTGTTCTTGAATGTTTATTGATATTGAAATTTACTACAAAACAATTAAACCAAGCCAATGTTGACCGACACTGATAATTCCTGATTGCGATCCTTGGATTCACAGAAAGGTTTTGGTCCGATTAGTTGTTTGATCATGATTTAGTGACGTTTTCTTTCAAGTCCTCTTTCACTAGGGTCAATGCTGCTTTTAAGCTTAAGAGAATGCTTTGGAGAAGACCTTTCCCCTACATCGAACGGGCTAGCACCTGCGAATGAGCTAGAACCAGGGATTACCCTTTATTTTATTTTTATACCAGAGATGACCTTCTACGCCTACCTCAACCTCTTGTTGTAGTGCTTGTAACGAAGGAAAGACTATTCGAGACAAAAAGTGAGCCAGGGCTAAGCTAGTACCATAGATTATTAGTAGATTAGATATACTCAATAGCTGATTGCGAGGCTTTTTTCGAACAACAGAACAGATTTAATTTCCTGTCTTGAAACGATGAGACAACTATTTTAACAAATCTTGTGAAGATGTTTCAGGATTTACAGGTAACTTATCAACAGGAGATACTAACCCAAGATTTGAGCTGAGAAGACCAAGTAAGAAAACTACTTCAACTCCAGTGGTAACTAACCCTGTATATGGAAATCCTAATAGCACTACCATGACAAATTCAGCTGATACATATGAGGTGGCTACAAATTCCAGTATAGAGGCATAGAACTCAAATGAAGGAGTTTCAAATGTAGGAGGAAATGGATGTGGTGATAGTGATCAAGAATTTCTTGATACTGACAATCAATCCATAGAAGAGAACATCAATAATGTCATACACTCATTGGATCAAGATTCTCTTGATTAGTGTGTTGATGTGGTGGGTGACACTCCATTGCCATATCTGAATTTCACAAATTTAGATCTATCCAACCAACTTGCTATGATACCTCAACTAGTAATCCACAAATCACACCCCACCACAAACATCATTGGAGATGCTAAGATAAGGGTGAGAACAAGAGGACAAACCCTTGTCAGAAATGTTTGTCTATACTCTTGTTTCTTGTCTAAGATAGAGCCCAAGAAATTTGATGAAGCTTTGAAGGATGGGAGTTAGGTTGAAGCAATGCAGGAGGACCTGCTTCAATTCAAAAGACAAAAGGTTTGGAACCTGTGTCCTCTTCCTGAAGGAAAGACAACAATAGGTACCAAATGGGTATTTAGGAACAAAAAGGATGACGGAGGACTTGTCATCAAGAGCAAGGCAAGACTAGTTATTCAAGGATACACACAAAAAGAGGGAAATGACTACACAGATGTTTTTGCTCCAGTGGCAAGACTTGAAGCTGTTAGGATATTCCTTGCTTTTGCTGCATCCAAGGATTTCAAGGTCTACCAACTTGATATCAAGTGTGCTTTCTTATATGGGGTGATTGATAAGAAGGTGTATGTCAAACAACCACCTGGCTTTGCAGACCCAGATCATCCTGATTATGTCTGCAAGTTTGATACAACTCTTTATGGACTGCACCAAGCTCCAAGGAAGTGGTATGAGACACTATCTCAGTATCTTTAGTAACATGGCTACAAAAGGGGTACTATAGATGGAACACTCTTCATTAAAGGAACAAGGAATGATGTAATGTTGTTTCAAGTTTATGTAGATGACATTATTTTTGGGTCCCCTAATCCAAAGCTCTGCAAAGACTTTGAGAAGATGATGAAGAATAGATTTGAAATGAGTGCCATGGGAGAACTCAATTTATTTATAGGAATTCAAGTGAAGCAGGTTGATAATGACATCTTCATAAATCAGTCAAAGTATGTACAAGACATACTTACCAGATTCAACTTGATTGAATGTAAGATTTCAAAGGCACTCATAGCCAGAAACCACTCACTTGGACCTGATCTTGAGGGGGAGTGTGTGGATGAACATCTCTACAGGGCTATAATTGGGTCTCTTATGTACCTCACAGCCAGCAGGCCCGATATCATGTTTGCTACATGTATTTGTGCAAGATATCAAGCTAACCCCAAGATATCACACCTAGTTGCTGTAAAGATGATTCTTAGATATCTCAAAGGTGCTCCAAAACTTGGCCTCTGGTATCCAAAGAACTCTGACTAACAAAGATTTAAGTATCTTGTATAAGCTATTGGGATGATTAACTTTGAGTAAAATTTCTTAAACTAAACTCAAGGTTATTTTTTAAATATGTGTGTCCTAAGTTATCTATATTATCACCTACATAAGCTCAGTTTACTTTGAAATAAAACTTTTCAAATGATATTTCTTAGAATTCTTGAAATTTTAGATGTATTTTCTCTCGGAAGACATTAAGTTGCCTTTGGAAAAAAATATATCTTCAAATCAAATAACTACTTATAAGAAATTTACCTTCGGAAGAAATTTTGATATATCTTCGGAAGCTTAGATATGCTTCTAAGTACTTATATGTTTTTGAATGACAATTCTCTTCCGAGAGCAATTAAGCCTCAGAAGATTTATTCTCTTGTGAATAAAACCTCTTAGTTTTAATATCTTTCGAAACCAAATATATCTCAGAAGTAAAAATACTCTTACGTATTTTTCTTTCGAAGCAAAATTTCCATCAAGCTAAGGAATATCTTCCGAAGTCAAATTGGCTTCGGAAGTATCTTCGGAATATTTCAACTTCCAAGAACACTACCTTTTTGGGCGCTTTTTCAGAGGTGGGACCAACATCCAGATTTCAAAGTTTATCCTTTTGCATTAACTTTGTCTCAAATACAGTTCATATAAAGATACCTTTAACGGTTCCCCCTCTTTCACTTTATTCTTCATCTGAAAATTTCCTAACCTAAATACACCCACAAACCGCCTTTGTTCTTATCTTCCTTCATCACTAAGCTACTCAAAAATGGCCAACCCTGATCCACGAAACTAACCCGATTTCTCCATTCAACTACACAGGCAACACAATCAGGTTATCTGTTAGCATCTGAGAAAGATACAGGTTGCTCAGATGTTTGCCGGTTCTTAGCTCTATCAAACTACTTCACCTCCCTCACCATAGATCCTCCACTGTATGAAGACTAGCTCCTAGAGTTCTAGAGGGCATGCTAAGAGGTCATTATGGATAGGGAGAAGGCACTGTCTGCCACAGTGCAGGGCAGGACAATTTTCATCACTCCAGCCACCATAAACACCCATCTCAGACGGAATGATGAAAAAGGTGAATTGTCCTTCCCAAAATCTGTTGTGAACCACTCTTTAAGGCAGATGGGCTATAAGGGTGATTACTTTGTAAGAACCTTCAGGAAAGGGAAGGTCTCCTCCCAGTGGAAGTACCTCCTCCATGTTATCATCCACTATTCATCAAACAAGCATGGAGGCTGGGATCAAATTCCAGAGGACCTTTCCTATATAGTCCATGGAATGGTTCAAGGAGTCAAGTTCAAGTATTCTTAATTTGTATATAGAAATTTGCTTGCAAACTTAGGCTCCTTAGAATATTACATGTTCCCTAGATACGTTTAACACATTCTTAACTGTGAACTGGGCTCACAATTAAGGGGAACAGATAATGTTCTTAAAATGAAACAGATGAAGCCTGTCATCTTTGAAACTATGAGAAATCCTACTGTGGGCTTCTTAGGGGTAGAAACACTCCTAGTCTCAAAATGTTAGAGCTCATTGCTCAAGTTGACAACTTGGCAACACAAGCCAATGTTGAACCCACACATTCAACATCTGAACCACCCACACAGCCACAAATCACCCTCACCTACTCAAGAAGATCCAAACGAACCCTTGCACAAGCTACTTAGGTTGTGCAAGCCCCCATATACTCACCTACACAGGAAGAAGTGGACACTAGAGCAAACCACTCCCATTACTTAATTGATTAGTGTTGAGGTTTCTCATGCTCAGCCTGATGAGCTCACAAACCTAATAGCCTTATGCCTTCACTCAGAGTCTCAAAACTCTAGTGAACAACCTTTAGGGGAAAGCTACCATCCCGAGCCTCTTGACCTTAACCAACCAATTCTCAACCTTGAATTCTAAAATAATGAAGACATGGGATTCAGTGAGTACCATGAGTCTTTCTTCTCCATCCCCGCTCAAGGAGAAATGAGTGCTCTGACTCACCCATGTATAGCCCACATCATCCACCCACAGCTGAGGTGAATCTTCCTGAACCTGTTCAGGAGGTCCATATCGAAGAGGCTCTCACTTCTGCAAGTGATTACATCATTAAGACCTCAACCATGGCAACCCAGCCCATTAACACTTCAACTAAAGTTGTCATGGTGTAGGGGTAATCCAGCAGCCAAGAACTTAGTGTTAGTGATGAGGAGGAAGACTTTTGTCCTATTCTCTCATCCCCCCATGATTCTTCTAATGAAGATGAGGGAGTCTACAACTAAAGGTGCACAAATTGACCAAAACTTGCACCTATCTAGTCTCAAAGGTTAGTCACCTCGAATCTACCTTTTTCCCAGGATTTGATTGCTGCTTGACAAGAAAAACCACATTTTTGGCTCTATATTCAGCTTTTTGGCTTAGTAAGCTCTTCTTTCTCTTTCAGGCACTCTACCTCAGCAAGGAATCTAGAGGTAGCTACCTTACAAAAGAGGGTTAATGACCAGCAACTTGAGATCATCGATCTCAAAGGCAAGCTAGCTGAGAGACCCCTCAGGAGAACTCAACTAAGGCCACAAGAACCTGGATGTGATGGACCTAACCTCTAGCTTCCTTGTGCAACAGGGTGATGCTACCAAAAAGGGGAAGAAAGTCCTACATGCAATCACAGAACTAGGGAGTTCTTCTCAGAGTATGGATATAGAGGATTCACCACCCTCACTTGTACTTGTCCACACTCAGCAACCTCCTCAAGTCCATATTGATTTGGACTCACTCATTCAAAGTCTGTTTGAGGAGGGTATTCCAAGGGCTATGCCTACCCCACCCTATGATGCTGAGAATGAAATACTGGGATGGGGAAGCAAGAAGTGTTTTGTTTTCAGACACTAAAGTACTACAAGAGTCTTCCTCTAGTTCACATGCCACTTGTCAACCCAAGTCAAAAGAGGCAAGTTGACAGACTAGCTTAGAGGATCCAAGACAGGGTGGTTGAAGAGTTCAGACTAAGAAAGACAGAGGCTAGCAAGCAATGTCATTGGTCAACTGGATGTTTTGGTGGACCTTAAGATTAGCTTTGAAGAGGAAACCTTGGCTGAAGGCCTAATGGTAGAGCCTGTGAACCTTGAGACAGGAACTACTTCAACACCCTCTACCCTCAGTGAGGCACCAGCTAGTGAAAGTGCTTCACAACTCTCTCTTATAAGACCTCAAGTGTTGAACCAATCAATGAAGGCCAAAGCTCTCTCCACCCTAAGTCACCAAAGCCTGTGAGTGACAAAGGGAAAAAGAAGTTGACTCCTAAGGAGATTGAGGAGGAGGAAAGAGAGAGGAAGAGGAAGTTAAGGGGATAGAGTTCAAGAAGGACCCCAGGCTTCATGGAAGCTGCAATCAGGGCTGCCCCCAGGCCAAACACTCAAGATGATGAGTTAAAGGCAGCCAGATTGAACTACTTAGGGACAAGAAACTATAACATAGATGAGTATCCCTCTTTCCTTAGAAGAGTTGAATGAATTGGCTGACACTAAGCTATCAAAGGAGAAAAGGAGGCTGAGGATGCAGAACTGCTCCTCAAGATCAAAGAAGAAAGGAGGAGGAAAAGACTCTACAAACAAGATCTTACTCTCTTCCCAGTTCAAGAAAGCCATGAGACAGAGGGTATGGCAATTGAGCAACAACCTCAGGTAGACAAAGAAGCAGATAGACAAAATATGATAAACTACCTGAGTGCCACATGCCTCTATCAAGCATCTGTACTTCTTCCATTGTCCGTTGAGTACCTCAAGTAGCTTGAGCAACAAGTGATGAAAGAACAAAAAGCTGCTAAGAAGAAGATGAGGGAAGAAGCTGCAAAGTCAAGAGCCACCATCAAAGCAAGTCTGAAGAAGTCTGTTGATAGGCAGAAGATGGTGAGCTTCTTGAAGTTGTATGGATTCTCCGGAATGAGGCTTGGTCCAATGTCTCTATCCACCACGGATGAGTACATTAGGATGATCAAGCATAAAATCAAAACGGGTGAGCTTGTTGACTTTCATTCTCCACCAAGTGAGGCTACACCTGAAGTTGAGGTCAAGGTTGAACCACAATAGATAACACAACCTAGACCTAGTGTTGGACCATAGCCAACTTCATCTTCTGATCTACTGTAGAGTCCTGATCCCTCTCCTTCTGAACCTGGGAAGGAAAAGGACCCAACTTAGGAAGACATACAAGAACAACCTGATGCTAAAGGCCAGTCCCCTCAGTTGAAATCTGGAAAGAGGAAGAAAAGGATGGCCATGAAAAGGGACAATAAGAAGAAGAAGAAGTCCAAGGCATCCACCCCTACACCTTAGGATGAGTCAGAGCATCCTGAGGTTGCTCAAGAAGAGGCTGCTCAATGAAGTCCAACTAATGTAAAGCCTCTTGCTACTAGGAGACCCATCTTATCCTTGAACTTTACTGCTAATCCATACAGATGGTGTGTCACTAGAGATCAAGGAGGTCAAGACATCTATTTTTGGTAAGACATACTTGACCTTCCTTTGCATGATCTCTATGACATGAGAATATACTATGAGAGTTTAAGGGATCCTAACCAAATAATGAAGAAGGGAATGGTCTTGATCCTGATGAGGACTTTCAGATGAAGATCAAAACTAAAGGATCTCTTCTGTTTTGGTAGCATCCGCCTAGGAGGAGTTTGTAAGGTTTACACTTAAAGACTGATGCAACCAAATATCTCTCAACATGCATGCATGAAGTATAAGGAAGTTACTTCGGAAGATTTTACACAACTCATGAAAATATGCTAGTGTAAAATCTTTCAAAGCCAAATGACCATATCTTCCGAAACCAAAGATGAAGTCTTCCGAAGCTTCAGAGACAAAATCATCTGAAACCAAAGACTGATTTCTTCCAAAGACATAGAAGACATGCTTTCTCTGATCACCTTTTGATAAAAGCTAAACTACTTTCTGTTGCCACCTTTGAAAACCCACAAACTTAGATAAGTTGGTGAAAAGGTCCATACTTTTATCAACTGTAAATTAAGGTCATTGGTCTGTAACTTTCTATTTTTGTAATTATCGTTTTTGTAATATATTAGGATGTGAGCTATGGCATGTCATAGTCACAAGTCAAAAGGTAATCTGCCTTTTGACTATACATTGATCTTGTTGTCTAGATTAGTGTTTTCACTTGGCTTTTAAAGTATAGCCGGTTGTAGGATGTAGTGTAAAGTATCTCAAGTACTTGTATTTCTATGTATGCTTTGTAACACTTGTAAAAGAACTTGAGAGCAATATACATCATTCTTGAAAACCAATATTATCTTGTTCTTGTTCTGTCTATTTACTTGTGTTCTTAATATCATCAATATAAACTCGGTTCCATATTTGATTATTTAAGTGTTATAAGTCTCTTCTCATAGTGAAACTATTGCATTGAACCCCTTCAATGGCCCTTCACTTCATGCTTTAAGCTTAAATCAGTAGCATTCACACTCATATGAGCTATATCATTTGTTCGTTACAAAACCTAGAGTTTGTGTTCTTTATTAACTTTGTTTGATATCTTGAAGCACAATTACTTGATGGTCTCTTCGGTGCATATATTGATGATAAAAACCTAATTTGTTATTACTATAAACATTTGCTACAAAATTTGATTTTGTTTAAGATTTTGGTAGGTTTGTTGAAGTTGATTCATCATAAAAGAAAATGGAATGATTCAACATACAAGAGAAGTAGAAGTCTAACAACAAGTTAATAACAAAGAAAGGATGAAGAGTAACTCATACAATCGAAATTTGTCATGTGGATTAAGGGTTATTTATATGTCATTCCATGAACATATATAAAATGAAAGTAGCTTTGGTGGCTTGCCCCTCCATAAATAGAGGTGAAGTGGGGGTTCGTTTATATTTCTTGCATACATTAGCCTTTTCCCCTTTAACCCTCTACTCCTTGTAACTAGCATTAGGCTTCCTAAACTTCTTTTATTATCCGATCCATTTCCTCTTAGGCTCAAGAATAGCAATTTCCTCTTCATTGCATCATCATAAACAACACCAGCTAGTTCTACCACTAATTTAAAGGTTGTATGATGGTGAGACTTCACGTGAGTATGAAACCTTAACAAAAATTCTTGAACATATCATTTGATTATTCTCTCTTCAGTGCTAATAGATGAGGTACAAGCCTTGTCATTTTATTAAACTTTGTTGTATACTATCAATGAGTCGTGTTTCTAGCCTTGAATCCTCTAAATTCAAATTCATCCTATTGACCTTATTTTGTGAGAAAAATTTCTAAATCATATATTTGTTATCTTTACATCCTTTTTTGTTTGCTTAATAACGCATCGAGAACAAATAAATGAGCGAGCACCAAACTTGACAACTTGATCAGCCAAACACTCACTGATATCAATCACAACTTTTATACTGTAGCAATTGCATCTTTTTCCCCATCAAAACGTGAAAAATTGCATTTTTTACAAGAATGGAGAATTACATTTATCCCCCTATAAACTACATCAATTACATATATACCTACCTTAAATTTTAAATTACATATATCCTCTTGTAAAACATAGTTAATTACATATATACCCAAATTAAAATTTTAATTACATATATCCCGTTCTAAAACATAGTTAATTACATATATACACAAACTAAAAGTTTAATTACAATATCCTTTTTATTAAACATAAATATTACATAATTACCCATTTTATTACTTTTATTAAAATTAACTTATATAATTTGTAATTTACTCTTATTTTATTAATCTATAAAATTATATTTTCCTTCTTTACTTGCTTTACAAGTTTTGATTATTTATTAATATTTCCATAGTAACGTTTTTTATGTTTTTTTAACCTTTTTATGTTAATTTCTTTGGTACATGTACGAGACACTTTCAATCTCATTATGAAACATAAAAATATGTGTTCGGATCATGTTACATAATGAGACTAGAAGTATCTTGTACAGGAACGAGAAAAAATTAGCATCAAAAGTTAAAAAGAACATAAAAAATTTAGTATAGAGATATTAGTAAATAGTCAAAACTAGAAAATCTAGCAAAAAGAAAATACATAATTTTAGTGTAATAAAAATAATAGTAAAATACTAATTATATAAGCTATTTTTAATAAAAAGAATCAAATGGATAAATATGTAATATTTATATGTAATAAAGCGGATATATGTAATTAAACTTTTAATTTGGGTATATATGTAATTAACTAAGTTTTACAAGGGGATATATGTTATTAAAATTTTAAGTTGGGTTTATATGTAACTGATAAAGTTTATAGGGAGAAATATGTAATTCTCCGTTAAAAGGAAGATAGGAACACCCTTTTTAAGGCTCCTTTAGGTATCGTCATCATCATCACTAATTACTAACCCCATAATGTCTTTGTCTTTAACACCCTTTCTTCCTTCACTAGACTTGCATTTAGATATGTTGTACTTAATGTACGGGTTCGATTAGTTAATGTTGCCAACCGAGCTATGATCCGTAAGAGTTACACTTTGGGCAATGAATGCCAAGCCAACTTAATTTGATTAACAAGCATTTACAAACTATATTGGGTTTTAATAATTTATAACAGTTATTAGTTATTATTTTGAAAACATTTAATCGTTAAACATTTACGTGTCAATTTCGGTTTAGTTGTAGGCTAAAGATTAATTTCACCGGGCTTGGAGCCCCAGAAGGCAACCCTAATCATCATCCCACTATACACCTACGCCCGAGAGTACCTAAAAGGCAACCCTCTCGATCGCGACCGCATGAACGAGTACCATCACTGTTGCGTGCTATTCTAGCCGGCCATGACTGAATCACCACACACCACCACATCTACTGCTATGTAGTTGTACACGTGAGCAAGGCCAAGACCTGAGACCCTAGTCATGCCGCTTGCAATCTTGACCTAGTCCCTACGCTTTTGGTCGATTCATTAATCTAACATTCAATTCGTTGAACCCTCGGTGTCTTAAAAGGTTAATTATTAACCACCAAGGTAGAATCTTCTCATTTATAGGTTAATTGTATTCTATATTTGCATTGTTTGAATCCAGATTCTGTCAGGTTCGTTTGGTATTGTTTTTACATTCTGCTATGTTAACTAGTTATTAATCTAATTAAAAAATTATCAAAAGTGTTTTGATGAATAAAAACTAAACAAGATACCACTGAACGCAACAATGGTATCAGAGTTACGCTTACAACATGCAAATCAAATACGATCTTTTAACCAACAACAGATCATAAACTTTAAAAGTGTTTAAAGTTTTTTTTATCTAGATTAATATTTAGGGTAATTTATTTATTTTGATTTGATTAACCAAAATATTGCTTGGTTAATTTGATCGTGTTTAATATGTAAATCTGGCTAGACCCTACGGCTGAAAGGTTATATTATGATTCGGTTTTATTTATTTTTGGTTTTATAGTTTTGGCCCATTTGATTACTCAAAGTTGTAATAGATTAGGGTTTTTATTTTTTTTATATATTTTCTTTGTAAATAATGTAATGATTGAAGACCTGAAGCCAAACTAAAGACGAAATAAATCAGGAAGTCAGTGGGAGTCAATCAAAACAACCGGATGCACTTAGATCCATCTTTATGGCTATTTGTGTTGTGACCCCGGACTTAGTTTGGTGTTTCTACTTAGCTCTAGCAATATCAAACGAACATATCCATTGGATTTACATATGTATTGTTGGTCCAAACGATCGAATCACAGTACAATTGATTGATAGAGTCGATCAATATCAATAACAAACACACACTAGAAGCAATTGATGATGTTGAATAAGCCAAAAGTATTCAAAATAAGACAATCAAATCCAATACACACAATAGAATAAAAGCTTAATGATATTCAATATGATTCCAGCAAACACAATACACTTGCAACAGTAATCAAACGAATTAGGTTTTTTGCAAGGTTGTCTACAATGAAAGATATAAAATCTACATATAGAGTTGATAGTTTCGCTGACAGTTTTACTGTGAGCGAAACTATCATGCCAAACCTCAGTTTCGCCCGGCTGAGAAACACAGTTTCACCGGGTGAAACTGGCAGCTGACTATGAGCGAAACTATAGTTTCGCTGGGCAGCAAAACTCACTTAACTAAAATACTTACAAAACTAATCTAACATTTAACCTATTACAATTAAACATAACCAAAACTAATCTAAGGTGAGTCCAACCTATTCTAGATCTTCAATACTCCCCCTAAGTTGGATCTCACCGTCTTGATCATTCTTCATTTGTCGCTTCAGCTCCAGTATCTTCTTCAGCCTTTGATTTGCTTTCAGCTTCGGCTCCTGCAACAATCTTTTCTTCGCCATGTGCACTTGCTCTTTCAAACTGGCTGGTCAAATCCTGCACGTCCATTCTCACCTCATCGTCCTCCCGAATTTTCTGGGCCAACTCTCTCATTTCTGCCCGAACCCCTTGCACCTTGTTGGCAACTGTCATAAACAGACTTGCCTCTTTTCGCGTCTCAGCTCCTGCCCTAGCTTTTATGTGGTTTTCACACAACACACGCAAATCCTCATCACAAAAGGCAAATACCTCCATTAGATCAAAAAGTCTGTATTCAATTCCATCATTTAACCTAATCACCGCCTCCCCTGTATTGTTATCGTAGAACCACTTCTCGAAACTCTGAAGCTTTTGGGGAAGGGGATCAGGCAACCTCACCCGACTCACAGTCTTAGGGGGCTTCACCCTCAGCATAATCCGACCCTTTCCGGTCTCCCAGTCCTTATCCTTCTTCGATCTCCTCCTCTCAGCCTTCATGTACTCGAATGCCTCAAAATTACCATTCAGCCCCTTTTTGATCTCTTCTTCCAGCAGCTTGGCTCGCTCACTCAGATTGGAATCTATCATCGGAATCACCGCCAATCTCCTAAGATCCCACTTAGGCAAGGTCTTAAACGCCTTCCTTTTATGCAAGTATGTGATACCTCCCTTTCTCCTCTTTATCATGAACATTTTCAGTCCAGAATTATACTTCCAGCTGATTATGTTCTTGTCAGCTTCTTTCTTGCTCTGCCCTGGCATATTCTGGAATAAAAGGGTTATCTCTTCTGGTTCCTTTTCCCTAACAAAACACTCTTCCTTTGCCATCTCAAAAACATCACCCTCAGCAGAGCCCTTCTTGGCCACATAAGTCAATGGTCGTTCATCAACCTCATAATACTCAGGTTCTGAGTCATAATCGACCAACTGCTCATCATCTTCCTCCTCATCAATCAAACTCTTTTCAACAGTCTTTTGAGCACCCTCCATAGATGTATCTCTCACAATCTTTTCTCCAACCAAATCTTAATCTATATCCAAGCCCAAGTCAATGAATTGTGCTTCAACCACCTTTTCTACATTCCTTTTATTCTCCTTCCTTCTAGCCACATTCTTAGTTTCCTCCTCATTCTACATACCAGATCCTCCCACTGTCTCATTAGCTGCACCACTTGTGCCCTCTCCTGCCTTAGTAGAGGTACCCATATTCAGGAATAGGTACCTTGAAATATCAGTCAGATCATCTAACTCAGATTGAGTTAGCTGATTAGGCAGGCCGGCTGCAGCCTTTAGCTCATTTACTTCAGTCAACAATCTCTTAATCAGATTTTGCTGATCCACCAACATCTTAGTCATCCCCTCTAACATCTCATCCTTCCTTTTCTCTCTCAATTCTTGATTTGTCAATTTTGTCTTCATCATGCTTAACTCATTGGCCAGTGATGAGTTGAGGTTCCTGATAATATCCTCATCCAAACTACCCCTCTCTTCTCTCCTCTGGGGCTCAGTAAATGATTGATGCTTTTGCTTTGTTCTCCTCTCAGTCTCCCCCTGATCAGGCCTTTTCTTGGATCGTTTGTCTTTTTTAGCCCTCAATTCCTGCTCAGCCTCATGAATATCCTCCTCAAAGTCATAATCTTTCTCTTTGGCGTATCTCTTCCTCTTCTTTAACAGACTCAACTTGTTTCTCTCTCGTCTCCTCATCATGCTTATCTTCAGACTCTATCACACTCCTAATATAGTTCCACCTTTCGGCTGGATACATATTTTCCCAACAGATGTGTGATCTTTCCACTAAAATCGTGCCTTATAGCAGAGCTCTCAGCGAATATCCTTGTGTTCATCTGAACCAGCCTTTTTATCTATCCGTGTCTAGGCACGTTTGGTATCAAGTCGTCTATCAGCATCTAGAGGAACCTTGGATACAACAACCACTTGTCCTTCTTTAGGGCCATAACATTCTCGGCCATGCAGTCAAAAATAAGTTTGGCTATGTTAGCCTTCTGCCCTCTACAAAAGATGATCATGGCTTTGGCCCAATCCAGGTTTAGCCCATCTGATCTACCCTTTCGGTGATCTAAGCACATAATGAAAACATGAGCAATGTATCTCCACTCCTTGGACAAGAAAGACTTATTGATCTCTTTCCTTGTCCCGAAAGGAGGGCCCTCATATCCTATGCTCCTGAAGGCAGCAAACACCTCCTGATCGGTCCTCTCCACCTCATCCCCACAATCTTCCTGCAGCCTCAGCACCTGAGCAATGATCTCCATGGTAATCAAGTTGTCATTCTCTAGCACTCTAGCAACAATCCTCTAAGGATTGGCTCTCGTTTCGTACTCGGCGATTCTCCAAAAGTCTCGAATATGGAGATCATAAATAGTAGGAGAGTGTGAGACCGCATAAGCAATAGGTGAACGTTGGAGCCAACGTATGCAGTCACGGAATCCTACGGCTTTTGGGCTCGTATCATCCAGAATAGCCGTAGTGTTGTTCCGTTCGTAAAATTTAAGATTAGCCATTTATCTGAAAATAAGAAGATGAAACAAGTTAGAAAGATATACCAAAATAAATAAAAACGAATAACAATTATAAAGAATAAAATTAAAGGAAAAACAAATTAATTTCGCTGGTCGAAAGTATAGTTTCGCTTGCCGAAATAGTAGTTTCGGTAAGCGAAAGTGTAGTTTCGGCATAAGATCAGCCGTAGTTTCGGCCAGTCGAAGAAGTAGATTCGGCAAGCCGAAACTGAGTTTTGTCAAGCGAAATTGTCAAGTTTGCTCGGACAGCATAACATCACAGTTTCGCTGAAAACCATTGAACTTTCGTTCAGTTTCGTTGGAGCATCAGTACTTTCGCAGTATGAACTGTGAAGGTACCAAAGAGTCACAGTCCAATCGGTCCATAAAATGATGTTTAAACCTAGATTAAACTACCAAAGAGGGTTCGAAACACACACCTAATGATCAAATAGTCAGCAATCACTAAGAAAACATACAATAAATCAAAATCGAACAAAAGGTGCAGAGTAAGAGTTCCGAAACTATACTCGTCGACGGTGCGAATATGAGCTCTCAATTTCGCATTGTGCGATATATAGCACTTAGTTTCGCTGACAGCGAAACTATAGTTTCACCGGTACATGTTTTGATCAGAATGGCTCTGAAGTGAGCACAATTGCAGGCGAATTTATAGTTTCGCAGTGCGAAACTACCAGCGAAAGTATAGTTTCGCTGAAACTTAAAAAAAACTTAAAATTTTCTATTTACCTTTTAATATATGATTATTTTAGAAAAGAATTAAAAAAATAGACAAAAATAAAAGAATCAAAAAGAAAATGTCACACAAAACCTAATCAAAATTTAAAAAAAAAATTAGAGAAAAATAAAGAAACGAGAGTAAAGAAAAATAAAAGGATATACAGATACGATAAGCTAACGAGATTTTCTGGAGAATCAAAGTTTGGCGGGATTGTTAATATACTTATCCTTTTAAAACCATGCCTTCTTCTTTTCAACGAGTGAACTGCATCTTTTGTTATCATGTTTTTGGTTCATTTAAAGAAGATTTAAATGACTCAGTCCCCACAGACATTTGGCAAAGAAACTTATCTTGTCCTCATGATATATTGAACAAATGACACACTCTGCTTGATTATCCCATTAAGAGCAACAAAGATCTTTTTCAAAAAAAGCACAGTCCTTAGATGTCAAATGATGAGAGCTCCAGGTCTATACTCACGTATAACAAAGGAATTGATCAATTGAGCTTGACAGATGAGAGCTTCAGGTCTATACTCACGTATAACAAAGAAGATCAACATATCATGCTGATGAGAGCTCCAAGTCTATACTTACGTATAACAGAGGAGATCATCACTCCAGGTCAATGTTCACACATAGCAGAGGAGATAAACACGTAGTATATAGCAAGGAGCTTCCTTGATGCAAAATGAGCAAGTAGATAGCACTTTTTGTTAAGAATAGATATCACGTTCTCAATCCTTTTTGGACAAAGACTTGAAACTTTATGAAGGCCAAGAATGTCAAGGGGATAATTCGAGTCAATAAGTTTCTTATTCTTTTAGTTTAGCCACAAGATCCCTGTTTACTTCGCGTTCTGGCTGAGCCTATCATGCATATCCTAACACAATACTGTTGACCTCCTTCAGATCTTTCATGCAACAAACACTTTTATTTAGAGAATTTAGAGAATTCTGCAATGAAGACAAGAAACAAAAGATCATATATTAGTATCTCCCTCGAAATTTCTACAAATCTGCAAGATTGAAGAAATTTCTAAGTAAAACAAAAGAAAATTGTTTATGATATATATATATATATATATATATATATATATATATTATTTATTTATTTATTTATTTATTTATTTATTATAATGTAAAATGATGAAAGGTTATGGAGCTTATAGAAAAAGGAAAAGAAAGAAAACAATAAAAGGAATATGTACAATATTTAAATGAGACGATTCTAGGAAAACGGGTTTTAAAAAGAGATTAATCCTAACATAGAGATCAGTTCATTAAAACGCGGTTTATCAATTGTTTTAGTGAAAAGATCCGCCTTCTGATTTTTTTGTCAATAGGAATAATATCAATAAAACCCTTTTCTTGAGCATCACGGATTGCATGAATCTGTGTCTCGTTGTGCTTGGTGCGGGAATGGTGAATTGGATTCTTTGCAATTCTAATGGCTGCTTCTTTGTCACAGAATAATGGTGTATGGAGAAAGTTGATTCCATAGTCAATCATCTGATGTTGAATCCACAGCATTTGTGAGCAACAACTTGAAGCAGCAATATACTCTACCTCTCCCGTGGAAAGAGACACAGTAGTCTGTTTCTTGCTCTTCCATGACACAAGACAATTTCTTAGGTATTGACAGCCTCCGGTGATAGATTTTCTGTTTAACCTGCAACCATTAGAATCACTATCAGAATAAGCATGCAAATCAAAATTTCCACCATAAGGATACCAAAGCCCTAAACGAGAGGAGCCTTTAAGATAACGAAAGATTCATTTTACAGCCCTCTCATGAGACTCCTTCGGGGCAGATTAGTATCGAGCACAGTATCCTACAGCAAATGTAATGTCAGGACGGCTTGCTGTAAGATACATTAGGGAACCGATCATGGATCTGTATAGGTGAGGATCAACAGATTTCTCGTTCTCGTATGGAGTGAGGCATGTTTGAGCTGTGAATGGAGTCAGTTCAGGAGAAGCGTCCTCCATCTTGAATTTCTTCATAATCTCTTTGATATACTTCTCCTGATGAATGAGAATTCCTTCTGGCTTTTGTTCGACTTGCAACCCAAGGAAAAAGCACATCTCCCCCATCATGCTCATTTCAAAACGACTACGCATAACCTCCTCAAATTCCCGACACAGCTTTGGATTGGTGGAGCCAAAGATAATGTCATCAACGTAGAGTTGCAAAATTAGCATCTCACCATCCACCTCTTTCTTGAATAAAGTCATATCAATGGTGCCACGCGAGAAACCATTGCTCAGAAGATACTGTGTTAGAGTCTCGTACTAGATGCGAGGAGCTTGATGAAGACCACAGAGAGATTTATCAAGCTTGTATACTTTGTCAAGAAAGTCTGGATCCTCAAACCCCGGTGGTTGACACACATATTTCTCTTCATCAATGTCTCCGTAGAGAAAGGCACATTTGAAATCCATCTGATAGACTTTGAATTGCTTGTGTGCTGCATGAGCTAGAAAAATCCATATTGCTTCAAGACGGGATACGGGAGCAAAGACTTCCGTGTAATCAATCCCTTCTTCTTGAGCAAAGCCTTGAACCACCAACCTTGACTTGTTCCTCACCACAATACCCCGATCATCGGGTTTGTTCTTGAATACCCATTTCATGCCTATTGGGCATTTGTTTGGTGGTAAATCAACCAGCATCCACATCTTAAGTTTCCTAAACTGTTGTAGCTCCAGTTGCATCGACTCAACCCAACATGAATCCTGAAGAGCTGCATGAACATTCTTTGGGACGATTTGGGATATAAAACAAGAGAATAAACACACGTTAATCAAACCAAATTGACTCAGCGTCCTTACACCATCAGTGATTGATCCAATGATGTTATCATGAGGGTGATCTTTCAAGGTTTTAAAATTAGTGGTTATGGGTAGTGGATTGGATTGAGGTGGGTTAATGGCTTGAGGTGATGATGGAGATAATGGAGAAGAAGATGGTTGAACAGGTTCAGCAACTGAGGACGATGGAAAAGTTGAGTTGAAGTAGAAGTTGGTGTCGAGGGAATAGATACTGAAACAGGTGGAGGTGGAATGTCAAATGATGAAGAAGAAGATGGAATGTCAACTGATGTGGCATTGTTGGATAATGAATTGGGAGAGGCTTGAGGAACAGGAGGCATATTAGGTAATGGATCTGGAAGAATAATGTTTGTTTGGACATTGGATATGGACGCATCATCATCAAAAACAGGAAGATTAAAGGAGTTGAAAACCGTATTTGAGTCAAAGAACCATGCGGGTTCTGATCGGAAATCTGAGGAATTAGATTCCTGCCAATCAACATAGAATGACTCCTGCACAATGTGTGTTCTCTTGTTATACACCCGATAAGCTTTTTGAGAGGATGAATAGCCAACGAAGTAACATTCGTCTGCAACAGAACCAAATTTCATCTTTCGTGCCTGGGTGTTTAGTAAGGTACACGAGCATCCGAATGGATGAAAGAAATCAATCAATGGCTTCCTCTTATGGAACACTTCATAAGGAGTTTTCATTTTGTCTTTGACGATCAACATCCTGTTAAGAACATAGGAAGCACAGTTCACCACCTCAGCCCAGAAGATAATTGGTAAAGATGACTCAATCAACATAGTACGAGCTGCTTCTATAAGGGTGCGATTCTTCCTTTCAGCAACACCATTTTGCTGAGGTGTTCTGGCAGCACTGAATTGTCTCAAGATTCCTTTACTTGCACAGAAGGAATCACAGATTTGATTTCTAAACTCGGTAGCATTTTCACTTCGAATAGCCATAACTTTCCTCTTGCTTATCATTCAATTGAAATAATCAACTTCTATAGCTCTGCAGCAGCTTCTTCTTTATGGGCTAGAAATCTCATCTATGAATATCTTGAAAAATCATCTGTAACAACAAGACAGAAATATTTCTTAGCAATGGACTTAACACTGATTGGGCCAAACAAATCATTATGCAACAACTCGAGGGGATTAGAAATGCTATTTTCAAGTTTTGGTTTATGAGGTTTCTTATGTTGTTTTCCTTTGGCACATGCCATGCTTTCTCAACAACAGAAAAGTTTTTGAATGGTAATTCGCTAACAAGATTGTTTTTAACCAATTTGTTAATATTTTAAAAATTAACATGGCCCAATCTACAATGCCACAAGAAGGATTTAGATGTGGAAGCTTTAAATAGAAGACATGTGACAGAGGATGTTGATTCTTTAGAACCCATGTCAAGAAGATATGTGTCATTCTTTCTCGGAGCTCGCATGAGCACCATCTCCTCTGGAATATCAATCCCGGATTTCAGAAAGAGACATTCGTTGGACTTGAACAAGACCGGAATGTCTTTATCACAAATCTGAGAGACACTCAACAGATTGAAAGCGAGCTCTGGCACATAATTGACTTTCTCCAGTGTAAGGGATCCATTTGAGACCTCCCCTTGACCAACCATTTTTCCACCTTTCTTGTCACCGGCAAACGCGACATATCCTCCATTGATGATGCGATAGTTTGTCAACAAGTCATTCAGCCCCGTCATATGTTTGGAGCATCCACTATCAACATGCCAAACACTATTTACAACTTTAGTGGATGCCTCCTGCAAAAATTAGAATGAACAGATTAACCAGTTTAAACAGAAACCCATGTTTGAACAACTTTAAGGTTTGGTGCAGTTGACTTCTTGCAAAAGAAATTATTAACCAGATGAGTTAATCTACTGCCAAAAGAATTCTTATGTGTCTGTGATGAAGTTCAGGACAGTTTTTAACTACATGATTGTTAGGACCTGTATTTGAACGAAATACCTGGTGATTGCGTGTTAAACCAACTCAAATAGTGCGGAATCCTATTTGATTGGCGATCCAATCAGTGAGAACACACGATGAATCAATCAAGAATTGAAATCACTGTCAGAAATCGATTAGGAACCGATCTGATGTGTTCTGTGAACTTGGAGAACGATTTGGGAGGCTTCTGGACGGCTAGGGTACGTCTGGAATCGTAATGGGATGAATGCTTACGTTTTCACACGAATTGGGTCTATTTATAGGTTAGTATTGTTCAATCATACGACTGGGCCATAAGTATGGTTCAGTCGTGCGATTGAACCATGCGGTTGATTCATCCGCACGACTGAGTGTTCAGTCGTGCGATTGAGTCAATCTTATGTGTCAATCATACGACTGATCCAGTCTCCTGGTTCAGTCGTGCGATTGAGTCAATCGTATGAAGTTATTCATGCGTGTGGTCCATTCGCATGGGCCATTCGCATGAGAACTTCATTAAGTTAAGTTTGAATGTTTTAATTAATATAACATTATGTGTAACCATTCAAACAATCATAAACCCAATCAATTCAATCACGAATCATTAATGAAATATTAAACATTACAAATAACAAACAATCCATGTCATTTCATTACTCAATACAGATTACATCATAATCAGACAGACAAGATTTATTACATTACAACTCATGATCTAGGGACATACATGCATCAACAATGATCATCTTTACCACATCTAAAACAATGAGATTTTAATCTAGGTCTATTATGCAACAAGTCAGGAATTTTATCTAGACAGATTTCCTCATCGCACTCAGACAATCTAGAATCAACATCACTATAAGTCTCATACATGTCTCTGGTTTCTGATGTCATCTTTTAAAGAATGGTTTTTTACAAATGTTGATGCATTCTCATCTGAAGTACATGTGGTACTTGTACCACTTGTGCTTGCACAAGAAGATGACATTACCAATTCATTAGATTGAGAAATATTAATTGGGGTAAATGATGGAATAGGATAAGAAAAGAATTTTTCAAAACAATTACTTTTAATTTTATCCTTACTCTCGATAACAAAATCAATCACAACATCATTCACACAAGCATTCGAAGCATCAATATTACATCTGAAATTGTTTAATAAAGAAGTGGAACCACTACTAGAACAAACAGAGTCAATGTCTGAGACAGACTTTTGAGAAACAAAAACAGAACTTAAACTAGAGCTTTGATCTAAGACAGATTGTTGAGGTGTAGGTGTACTACAACTATTGCATCCAAGCCCACTAGTCGGTCCATAACCGTACTCCTCACAGACGTCCTTAGAATTCACACCTTCTAAACCTGCAGACAAACGGTTAGTATCTATTTGAACAATCATTTGAAGGGTGTGGAACAGGCATAGGTGAATAACAATAAGTACTAGGAGGAGGATAAACCGAATCATTTTCATAACCCAAACCCGTTTTAATCCTAGCCCCCCGTTGTGATTTACACAAATCGTCATGTTTCAATTCCAGAGATTGTCCATTTATCAAGCTTTGACCGAAGTTTACTAGTTTCAAACTCAGCAAGTGCAACTCTTTCAGTCAAAGTATTGATTTCAACATTTCTTTCTAAAACAATTCTTTTTAAATGTTCATTTTCTTTTAAAGCCTCATTTAATTTAACAAAATATTTTGACTCATTTATTTTAAGCTCTTCATTAATTCGTTTTAAGTCCTTTTCGTTATCAAGTAAAAGACGATTTGCTTTATACACACCAAATAGCCTTATCTTGCAAGCTGAAGAACACATATCTTGTATTACCTCATATGGAAGACCCATCACCACCTTCTCTGCTACCAGAGCCTTTTTGCATTGACACACCGGAGTACTCTTCTTGTTTTCCTCAACAGTGGTTGCAACATCATTCTTCTCTTTGCTCTTATCTTCTGTCTGACTCCCAGCTAACTGCACCTTTTCATCTTCACTTTCTTTTAAGTCATCAACCTTCAAATCACCATCTCCAATTTCTCAACACACTCCTCATAATCCTTCTTCACACCTTGAGGCACTTCAGCTTCACTTCTGAATTCTTTAAACAGATCAAACTCTTCCACATTCTCCTCCTCTTCTACAACCTCAGCAACAAGGGCTTGATTGATTTCTTCTTTGGTTTCTTCTGCTTCTGCACTCCTGTCAAAGCTTGAAATCAAAGCTGCCTCTTTCTTTTGTTTCATTTCTTCCTTATCTCCACTCGAAGCTAATCTTGGAACTCCAGAATTGCTTGGATCTGTGACAATTGGCAATGGACATTCTCTTTTGAAATGTCCTAACTGCTTGCAATTAAAACATCTCAGTTTGGATTTATCAAAGCCTAATTTGGATTTGGAGTTTTGGCCTCCAAAATTCTTCCTTCCTGTTATTTCCATAAACGTTCTAGCTCTGAGAGTCAACATCGCCATTTGACAATGTATATCAGTCTCCTCCAAATCATCCGGATCCACCTGATACATGTCCTCCATGGTCATTCCTTTCCCTTTAAGTTCTCCAGCCACTAATGCCTCATAACTTTGCACAAACATGCCAAACAGTGCCATTGTTTTAGATGGAATTGACGTTCCAGCACTGGCTTTTGAGTTTGCTTGATCTCTTCCAGAATTAATACCACCACCAGGTTGATCACATGAGATATTTGTATTCACTCCTCCTTGTCTTGATGCTTGCATTGGAGAGCTTGCAGCGGAAGTAAGCAATGCAACATTCTGAGTAAAGCTAGATGATGGCATCATGGACTAATTAAACTCCCTTCTCTTCATGTCTAACTCAAATGATTTAAGCTTATTGATAATGTCCATAAGCTTCTAGTCAGTAAACCCTCTTTCTTGTTTCAACATCCTCACTTGTAAACTCCACTGTGGTGGGAGTGAATCCAACAACTTATTCACTTGCTCACTGTTTGAGAGTTTTTTATCATATTTCTTTAAAGTGCTAGAGACTGTCAGAAAACAGTTTGTCAGATCTATGAGACTCTCATTCTTATAACCCACAAATGAGTTAAACTTCTTCTTAGCCTGTATACCCTTGTCTTTCACTGACTCATCATTTCCATCGTAAAACTCACAGAGAGCATCATAAAGAGACTTGGCATTCTTGTGTTCAGCAAAGCGGTTGTAGATATCTGGTACGAGGCATAGAGTTAATGCTCCAAAAGCTTTCTGATCCCTGTCAATCAACTTTAAATCCTTTTCATAAACGTGGTTGGGTCCTTGTTTTGAGAAACAACATCACCAACAGTAACGGTTGGTATGTGTGGACCAGAGATGATTGATTCCCATTGATTATGATCAGTGTAGAAAAAGAATGCCTTAAGACATCTCTTCCAATCTTCAAAATTATCTCCGTTGATTAGCCTCGGGGGTCTATTGGGTGCCACACTTTCTAAATCAGCAAGAGTGAGAGTAGTCATCTTTGACATGATAGTTTCGCAGAAGAAATGGTAGTTTCACTGGATTGAGCTAGTTTCGCTGAGGAATCAATAGTCTCGCTGCTAATTTCGGCAGCAGTTTCACTAGCCAAATGCTTGATTATACTAGTTTCGCAGACAGTTTCGCATGAAACTAGCTTGAACTTTCGTTCAGATGTAAATTCAGCAGTAATTTCGCTTCATAATGGATCACAAGCACTGTTGAACTTTCGTTCAATGATGGTACTTTTGCTGAGTTTACCAAAACAATCACATTAAGCAAAACACACGTAGCTTCGCTGGTTGAAGTCACAGTTTCGCTGAAAGAACTGTAGTTTCGCCGGATGAATCTGAAAAGCTTTTTGAACACGAAATCAATCCAAATCACCCAAATCTCAATGAGATTACCAAGGCTTTTCCAACCAAGAACTAACTGATTTCAATCAAATTCCATATCAAATACACTGAAATTTGATTCGGAATTGATGAACTAGTGATATTGAACTCAAACTACCAAAAACCCCAAACAATCAAGAGCACAATAGCTCTCATACCATTTATGGCTTAGATCCATCTTAGATCCATCTTTATGGCTATTTGTGTTGTGACCCCGGACTTAGTTTGGTGTTGCTACTTGGCTCTAGCAATATCAAACGAACATATTCATTGGATTTACATATGTATTGTTGGTCCAAACGATCGAATCACTATACAATTGATTGATAGAGTCGATCAATATCAATAACAAACATACACTAGAAGCAATTGATGATGTTGAATAAGCCAAAAGTATTGAAAATAAGATAAACAAATCCAATACACACAATAGAATAAAAGTTCAATGATATTCAATATGATTCCAGCAAACACAATACACTTGCAACAATAATCAAACGAATTAGGGTTTTTGCAAGGTTGTCTACAATGAAAGATATAAAATCTATATATAGAGTTGATAGTTTTGCTGACAGTTTTGCTGTCAGCGAAACTATCATGCCAAACCTCAGTTTCGCCCTGCTGAGAAACACAGTATCGCGGGGTGAAACTGGCAGCTGACTATGAGCGAAACTATAGTTTCGCTCATAGTTTCGCTGGGCAGCAAAACTCACTTAACTAAAATACTTACAAAACTAATCTAACATTTAACCTATTACAATTAAACATAACCAAAACTAATCTAAGGTGAGCCAACCTATTCTAGATCTTCATGTATTTTGTTATTATAGTTGCTATTAATTTTGTAATGTTTATAACATACCAACTTAATACTAAACTAGTTAAAGATGATTTTTCATAATCAAAATATATAACAAGTTCTAAACTAAGTTCTAAACTTATTTCTTACAACTTGTTAAAGTCATTAAAACAAATTGTTTATTTTAAATGAATAAACACATAAGTTTTAAAATTAGTTTATATTTCAAAACTTAAAATTGTGTAGTTTTCACAATTGAAAAACGTTGTCAGAAACTTAAAAGTTTAAAAACTATTAACATAAAATTGGTTATAAATTTCGCAACAAACTTAATTTTAATAGGGTATTAAAATCAAGTGTCCCAAGAGATGTAAGGGTTTGTCAATTGTTGTCACAAACTAAATATTGTAAAACTGGCTTTTACAATGCATGTATGATTTAGTTATTCGTTGTGTTTGGCCCTATTTGGTAAATATTAAAATTGAATCCCATCGATCACCCTATTATAAGGTACACTTGGAACATTAAGTGAAACATTAATCTTTGGAGCCACAACACCACACTTGATGCATACTTTAGTCTTCTAGGGTGCAAATGTTTCATTAACACACCCGACCCTTCCACATGTACCTATTTTAGGATAATTATTACATTTCTCTCTTGTTTCATTCCACATCTGTCATAGCAGCCTCATACATGAAAATTGTGTAGTTTTCACAATTGAAAAACGTTGTCAGTCTGCCTATTCACTTACTAATGTTGTGTTCCTTAACTGCCTTTAGTAAATAAGCAAGCTAAATTCTCATTCCTTATTCAAATTATGATAATGGGTCATTAATTAAATTAGGAAATTATACAAAATAATACTAATTATATTTATTTTTTGCTTATTTGACAGATGTCTTCTAAAACTAATAACTCCTTCATTTTCAAACCTATTCTTGAGAAAGAGAAATTTGATAACATCAACTTTCTTTGCATGGCACCGCAATCTGAGAATTGTTCTGAAGATGGGTAAAAAGATCTTCTTTTAGATAATGTTGTTCCCAATGAGCCTGGAAACTATACGACTGTTGTTCGTAGGACATGGAGAAAATTTAAGGAGGATACCGATGTGGTCGCTTGCCTTACAGTAGCCACTATGTCCCCATATCTCTAGAAGAACATGGAGGACATGACTACAGTTGACATGATTAAGCATCTTAACGGCATGTTTTAGAAACAAGCCTAACATGAATGCTAAGATAACATGAAGCAGCTAATATTCTACAAAATGCAAGAAGGCTCTTCTATTTGTGCTCATGTGCTTAAATGAAGGGCTACATCGACTATATTGCCAAACTTGGTTATCCTATGAAGGATGAAATGGAAATGGACTTCATCTTGAACTCCTATCAGTTCTTACGACCAGTTTAATGAACTTTAACATGAATGTGAGGGTTAAGAATGTTGCTAAACTACTTAGTATACTCAAAAGTACTAAGCAGAACATACTAGGTAAATTAAATCAAATGTTGATGGTCAAATATACTATTCTTAAGAAGCCTAACCACAAGTAGCAGACTTATAATAACAAAGGTAACAATAAAATGGTTGCTGCTAAGCCGCCCGCCAATAATAATGCTAAAAAACACCCCTTCTAATGAGCACCACTGCTTTGAATGTAATTAGATGGGGCCACTGGAAGTGTAACTGCCCTAACTATCTAGCCAAGCTGAGGGTTAAGAAGGCTAATGGTGAAAGCACTTCTTATGGTATTCTTATATATGTTTTCAAACTTTTCACTATTTCTAGCAACACATAGGTATGTGATACTGTATCTGGTTACCACATCCTTAATGTCTTGTAGGAGCTTAAAAAGTGGAAAAAACTGAATATGAAACAAGGCGACAAGCACATCACTGGTGATGGGAAGAGAGTACCAGTTCTGTCAACTAGAACATATCATCTTTCATGTCCATCTGGCGTTTTAACTACTTTAGATAATTTCTTGTTTGCTCCAGTTTTGACAAGAAACTATTTCAGTTTCTTTATTGTTTGAACAAGGATATAAGAATGTTTTTAATGACGCTACCATTTCTACATACTTGAATAAAATCTTTTATTGTGAGGCTAAACCATAAAATGGTATTTATGAGATAGATGTTCAAATTGACAATAACATATATATTCTTTATAAACGTACCAAATCTGCCATTAATGATACATTTCTATGTCATTATAGACATGGCCACACAAGCAAGGCCCGTGTGAAAATGCTTCACTCTTAAGGGTTTCTTGAATCCACATGACATGAGTTCTTTAATGAATGCGAGCATTGCTTAGTTGGAAAGCTCACTAAGGATCCCTTCACCCATGTTGGTGAACGAGCCAAGGATATGTTAACACTCATACATTCTAATGTATGTTGTCCTTTCAGGACCATGTCTAAAAATCACGAATGATATTTGGTAACTTTTATTAGCGATTATAGTCGATATGCTTATTTCTACCTTACGAAGCATAAACATGAAACCTTTGAAAAGTTCAAAGAGTTTCAAAATGAAGTTAAAAACCAAATTGTAAAAACAACCAAGGTACTTTGATTTGGTGGAGAATACCTAAGCTTAGAGTTCACTAATCACCTAAAGGAATGTGGAATTGTTTCACAATTTACTTCACCCATCACACCCCAACTTAATAATGTGAGTGAGAGAAGAAATCGAACCCTACTTAATATGGTTCAATTGATTATGTGTAGAACTAAGTTACCTCACTCTTTTCAGAGTTATGCTCTTATGACCGTTGCGCGTCTTGTTAATCCGGCACCAAATGAAAAGGTAAACAAAACCCCATATGTGATATGGCATGGGTCTAAACCTAATTTGTCTTACCTTAGAGTATGAGGATGTGAAGCTTATGTCACCAACAAAAAAAAGATGACAAGTCAGATCCTCAAGGTGAAAGTTTTTTTGTTGGATACTATTATAGATGCGGATGTTATGTCTCCTATAATAATCTAGTTTCCTCGAAAGCGAGGCACACTTTCACGAGAAAGAATATCTTGACCGAAGAAGTGGAAACAATATGGTGGATCTTGAAGAAATTCGAGAACCACAAACAAACGTTGATGATTTCAAAGCGTCTAAAAATAAGAAGTTGTTGCTGAATTAGACATAAACATAATCGTTGGCAGAAGTAGCCGAACTTGCAAAGAACTTGATAGATATATTTGGAATCTTGAGGTTCTTGAGGTCTTGATAGTAGTTGACTCTAATGACGAACCTACTAAGTACGCAATCTCATATCTGAAATCTACGTAATTGTTAGATGCCATGAAAATGGAGATGTAATCTATGTATGAGAATCAAGTCTAGGACTTGGTTAAGCTACCTAGGTTCTTGGGCAGTATGGACCAAATGGATTTTAAGAGAAACTCTAACATGTATGAAAATGTATTATAAAGCACGACTAGTTACAAAGGGTTTCACTAAACTCAAGTCATTGACTATGATAAAACTTTATTGCCCGTTGCTATGATTAGATCGATCAAGATATTAGTTACTATAGTTGTGTACTACTATTACAAGATACAAAAAACGGATGTCAAAACTACTTTTTTAATGGACATCTCATTAAAGATGTCTATATGGTCCAAGCTGATTTTTTGAGTATTTAAAATATCCTAATAAGGTGTGTAAACTGAATAAGTCTATTTATGGACTTAAATAGACATGCCGTAGTTGGAAACTTTATTTTGATCAAAAAATTGTGCAATCTGATTTTATCAACAGTGAAGATTAGCCTTATGTTTATAGGAAAGGCTAGTAGGAGCACTGTATCATTCCTCTTATTGTATGTAGATAATATACTGATCATTGGAAACAACATCCCTATGCTTAATGAAGTTAAACAATGATTGGGAACTTTTATCGCAATGAAAGATCTTGAAAAAGCTTTTTACATTCTAGGAATCAAGATCTATAAGGATTGATCAATGCGGATTCTAGGGCTTAGTTAAAGCATATAAATGGTTAAATGAAAACGTGATTTAAGATGGAAAACTCCAAAAAGGAGGTATTTCTATGACTAAAGGTACTGTGTTGAAGAAATCACAATCTCTTGCAACAGAAATTAACATTAAGCGAATGGAAAAGGTTCCATGTGCTACGCCTCGTATCCTTTAAGCATTACAAGATGTTATCAGCAAAGTCCTGGTTATGCCCATTAGACTATAGTTAAAAACATTCTGAAGTACTAGAGAAGGACCAAAGACATGATCTTAATATTTAAAGGAGATGAAGAAGAGCTCACTATAAGGTGTTGCACTAATGCTAGTCTTCAAACTAACAGAGATGACTTCACTCATAGTCTAGTTATGTATTCACACTTAGTGAATGAGCTATCTCTTCTAAAAGTTCCAAGTAGAGTGTGGTGGTAGATTCCACCATGGAAACTGAATACATTACAACATCAGATGCTGCAAAAGACACTGCTTAGATGAAGAAGTTCATACCCGATCTCGACTTAGTTCACGTATTCAACAACCAATCGAGATATTCTGTAGTAACACAGGTGCTATTGTTTAAACTAAAGAGCCCAGATCTCATCACAAGGCCAAGCATGTGGAAGTTTCACTATATATGGGACATAGTGAAACAAGGAGACATCATGCTAAGAAATATAGACACAGATCAAAGCCTAGAAGACTTGTTTACTAAGCCCATGACTCTTGACAACCTATGATCAACATATGGATGTTATCGAGCTTAGATTAGCTAGTGATATGTTTTGATTTAGTATATGGATGTATGAACATTTAACTAGTTATACTATTGAATTCATTTTGGTGTACTTGTTTAAATGCAATTATGAATCATATAACTGTGTTCGATTTTAATACGTTTAATCCATGAATATTTTATTCTAAACTATTCGTAGTTAGTTAGACTTATGAGAATGATTCTGAAAATTTAGACTCCAAAAGTTGACTTCTAAATTCAATGACCTTATTATGAATGACATTGGATGTAACTCGTCACAAACCATCTTTATTTTAAGATAATTTAATATTGGTATACTCATTTAGTATCTTCTAACCTGAAATGCATACTAGAACTTCCATTTACCAAGGTTATTCTTTATCATTATCTACTGCTATTACATAACTGCCAGTCATAAAGGCTTTGGTTGGGAATAATTTTGAAGTTTGGTGGGAGTTGTATGTAGTCAATATGGAATATATACTTTACATCATATGTAATGGTTAGACATAGTGGTGCCTTTGTTTATTCAAACTAGTGAAATGTGAGACCTCACCTAAAGTGATTGTGTGTTTGATTGGACCACTTTGAATCAAGATAAAAAACAATGATGATTATGCACCATATGAGAATGAATCTCAAGGACTCAATTGATGTCTTTTAAAAAAAGAATAAGTGACTAAGAATACCATAAGTCTATTGTCTTGTTATGATAAGGTGTTACAAAACATAACGTTTTCGTTAATGACTTTAAATTAATATACCTTGTTGGGGGCAACCATGTGCACCTACAACACCACTGTTGGTCTACGTTGAAATTTAATCAAATACCATCCAAGTGGAAGTTTGTTGAATTTAATGTACGGGTCAATTAGTTAACATTGCCAACCAATCTATAGATAGTAAGAGTTACATATTGCGCAATGAATGTCAAGCCCACTTAATTTGATTATCTTGCATTTACGAACTATATTGGGTTTTAATAAATTATCATAGTTATAAATTAATTATTTAAAAAATGTTTAATAATTAAAAGTTGATGATTTTGTTTTTTGGTTTAATTGCGGGCTAAAGATTAATTCCATCAGGCCTGGGGCCCACAAAAGGATAATTAACGATCAAACCTTGATCATCATCCCCATTCTACACCTACCGCCGAGAGCACAAAATAGGCAACCCTCTCGACTACGATCCCATAACCAAGTATCATTATCACTACATGTTTGTAAGGATTCCTATAAGTCTGATGCAGCCAAAACATCCAAAGTCTCTCTACAAGCATGCACAAAAGAACAGAAGTAGAAATGCTTCGAAAGTTTTACACCATGCACTAGAAATATTCTAAGTGTAAAATCTTCCGAAGCCAAGACCAACATCTTTCGAAGCCAAAAGTGAAGTCTTCCGAAGCTTCAAAGACAAAGTCTTCTGAAGCCAAAGAGTGAAGACATATTTCTTCCGGAGACTTTTAGAGATATGCATTTATCTGATGTACTTTACCATAAAGCTGGACCATCTTTCCGCTGCTACTCTATAAAGTCACCAACTTACATGAGTTGGTGAAAAGGTCCATGCTTTTGGTAACTATACATTGAGGTCTTGAGTCCATGCTTTCTACTTTATGTACTTTTATCCTTTTTGTAATATATTAGGATGTGAGCTATGGCATGTCATAGTCACAAGTCAAAAGGCAGATTTGCCTTTTGACTTTACATTTGATTTTGTAGTTGTCTAGTCAATTGTATCCAGCTGGCCTTCAAAGTATGGCCGGCTGTAGGATGTAGTATAAAGTATCTCAAGTACTTGTAACTTTCCATTGATGCTTTGTAACTTGTAATAGAACTTGAGAAGCAATATACAACATTCTTGAAAACCAAATACTTGTGTTGTTTGCAATCTTGTTCTGTCTCATATTTACTTGTGTTCTTAGCATCTTTCATTAACAAGTTAACCAGTTTCCTATTTGATAGGATCGGATCAATTAGATTTGAATTATGCAGCGGAATATCACGAATGAAGATCGAATTCAAGCAAGAAAAGTAGTGAATATGCAAAACACTCAATCACAATTATAGAGAGAATATTTCTGTTAAAGGAATGTTTTCATTCACGCGTAATGCTTCGGTTAAAATACAGCTAGGTCAACATCCCTTATATAGAGGAATGTGACGTCTGCTGATGTCACTTGATAGTGACATCTAACAGAATTTACTAAACAACTGAAATATGCAAACTACTGAGATGTTCTCAACAACTGATCACATCTCAGAGAATGCTAAGTACAAATACATGAAACTACTGACTAAAAACTACTGAAACAATAAACTACTGAAATGTAAAATTACAATTACTGAAAAGTAAAACCATCACAACTACTGAAGTTAACAACTTCAGCTGTTGTGACAACTGCTGATCATTCTGGTCTTCAGTCTTTGTCTTCAGCACTTCATCTTTAGACTTTATCTTCAGTTCTTTGCTTTCAGACTTTGTCTTCAGACCTTTGTAATCAGCTGATGTCTTCAGCTGTTGTGATCTTCTTCAGCAGTTGTAATGTCTGTGGGACTTAGAGGTTTTTCTGATCAGGCTAATTGGTTTTTTTGGTCCAACAAACTCCCCCTGAACCAATGCAGCCAAAACCTCTAACTTTATTGAAGATCCCACTTATTCTTTGGCAAAAATACTCTCTTGATCAGCTTCAGAGGTAGACAGATAAGCATAGGCCAGGAAAAGGTTTCTAATCTTTTGATTGGCTCAGTATGGAAGGGAACTCTGTCTTGGGGAAATTGGACACAGAGTCTTGTCCCAACCATGAAACCTATTTCCCATTGATGAGTCTGAAAGACTCCCTTGCATAGGCCTCAAGGAGAACAACTTGTTCCTCCTTAGTGAGTTCTTCTGCTTCTCCCTCAAAGAAGAACTCAGGCCCATAGTATTCAGACAGATACCTCACTGTCTTCCCATTCTTCAACTAAACAGTTGTTATCTCTCTATATGCGAATTCATCTGGATGAGAGCCTTCGAGCATCAACTGGAGTTCACTCTTTTGAAGATCTTTAAGTCTTTTGTACAACAACCCCTTCTTGATCATTTTGTTCTCAAGAATAGACATAGGGGTTGATTTGGATGTGTGAGCTCTCTTGAATTCTTCAATGATTTCCCAGGGTGAGACTACCATGGCCAACATGATTGCAGCATTCAAAGTCTTTCTTACTTGGCCATGATATCTACTTGGTAAGTTTTTCTTGTGAATTCTAGAACTTACCCTGGGATCTGGCCAAATCCCCACTCTTTCTTTTTGATGTTGAAAAGTATGTCTGAGAGTGTACAGCCTCTGAGCTTGTATCTTCATAGCTTGAATGGATGAGGACTGAGGGAAGTCCTTGTCAACCATTCTAAGAAATTGCTCATCATGCTGCTTCTGCTGTTATTCTTCTTCAATTTTGACCTTAACCATCTGCCTTTGAGTTTCAGGAGTTATTGTTTGTGATTGACTCCTAGGCTTCAGTTTCTTCTTTTCAAGAATAGTAGATATTGGCAGATTGTCTTCTTCATCCTTTTCTTCTTCTTCTTCCATCCTCAGCAGCCTTCTTTTTCTTTTGGGTGCTTCAGTGGTGGAATCTTGGATGGGTTTCTTGGGTGAAGGGTTGGTTTAGATGGTTGTGAGGTTGATTGTTTTGGAGGTTGAGAGGTTGGTTGTTCTGAAGGTTTTGAGATTGGCTGTTTTGGTTGTGAGGTTGGCTTTGAAGATTGTTTTGGTAAAGGAGATTTTAAGGGCTGCTCTATCACTTTGTTGGTGAGGGTGTCTTTGGATAACTTGGCCATATCAGTTCTCTTCCCAGCACCAGCTTCATCCAGAGCTTTAATGATTAAGCCTTTGTTGAAGCTTTCAGATGAGCATATTTTGGTAGTTATTTCCAAAATGCTATCTCTGGACCATGACATCTCAATGATAGGTCTTCCCAAGTGTTTAGAGAGGAATCTGATCATAGCCTCTAATCTCTCCCTTTCTTCTTCATTGCAGCTTGCCCATCGATTCTCAATCTCCTGAACCTCAAGTCTTCTGATCTCTGAATCAAGTTTGGCAGTATCAAATCCTTGCCTGAAGAGCTGATCAATGATCCTGTCCATGGATCTGCTATGTTGGTCATCAGCTTCCTTGATCATCTCATCTAACCTCTTCTCCTCCTCAGTTTGTTCACCAACACTCTTCTTTCCTTTGTAGGTAATGATCTCTTTGCCTTTATTCTCCTCCTTAGCTTCTTCCTCTTCAACTCTTTTCCTTTTATCATCCTTTACTGACTTAGACTCCCCCTTTTTGGTTGCATTGGGTTCAGGGATTTGAATGTTAGAAAGGTGCTTTGACACAGCATCAGTCACAAGGGATTTAAGATCTGAGGAGATCCTCTCATCAATGGTTTGATGGACAATAGATGTGATGATGGGGGTGATGAGAGGTAAGGAAGATTTGAAAACAGCATCCATTTGCTCAGGGGGGTTCTCTCCCTGAGAAATGGTGCCTGAAACAGAGGCTGGTGGCTTGTTTGATTTGAGTGGCTCAGTGTTTGGTAAAGCTTCAACAGAAGCTGCTATCTGTGGGCTTATGGGGGCAGATGGACTTGATTCCTGAGACATGTTGGTAAGCAGTTTTTTTAATCTACAAACCTCAGTCTCAAGAATGGTGTTTTGGGCTAAGACTTCAAAGAAAAAGCCCAGGTCATCATCAGTATAAGCTGAATCAGCTGACCTCCTGAGTGAATCAGGATGAACATGTGCTGAGTGTAAATCAGTAATCACATGTGCCCCTTTGTCCTGGAACTGGGGACTTCCTGCCTCAGGAGCAAGTCCTTCATTGGCAGTTGCCTCTGGTGAGGTCTTAGAGATGATACCTGCTTCATCCTGTCCATGTGTTGAAACAGGGGAAGAGGTAGCCTCACCAGATGTTCTAGTCTCCACATCTACACTAGGAGACTGAACTTTAGAATCCCTATGCTGTTGGTTATCAACTACATTTTGGTCCTCTCCCTCAGCTGTTGAGGTTTTCCCAGTAGTAACAGGTTTCTGGGGAGGGGTAGAGGAATGTCGCTGAGTCAGCACTTGTGCAATGACTGCAGTTGGGCTTGTAGGGGTGGTATTAGTGGGAGATGGGGGTGAAAAGGTTTGCACCTGGGGAGAGTGGTGCTCTTCAATGGCAATCTTCTCAAGTGAGATAGATTCCACTAATGTAATTTCCCCAATGTTGGTTGCATCAGGATCCTGTTAAGAGGATACCTGAGCGGTTTCAGCTGGTGGAGTCATTGAAACTACAAGGGCATTAAGGCTTGTAGTCTCATCCTGCGTTTGTGCTACAGGGGCATCATCAGGGGACTCAACTCCCTGACTAGCCTTTTTGGTTTTCTTTGGTTTTGGTTTGGAGGGGACTTTAGATTTGGAGGTGGAGGCTGTGGGTTCCCTCTGCTTGGGTTTGAGCAGTTTGGCAGCCTCTTTGAGTTGTGGGTTTGAGTTGTGCCTGGAGTATACCTCTGGCAAAACCAGCAGAGCAGGGACTCCAAGGCCAACAAGGCCATCAGATTTTAATTGATTTAAAATGATTGCCATAAGAAACCGTGGATATAATATCCTGTTGATGCATGTATGTCCCTAGATCATGAGTTGTAATGTAATAAATCTTGTCTGTCTGATTATGATGTAATAGTATCGATTAATGAAATGATATTAATGAAATGATATGAATTGGTTGTTACTTGTGATGTTTAATATTTCTTAATGAGTCGTGATTGAATTGATTGGGTTTATGATTGTTTGAATGATTGCACATTACGTTATATTAATTAAAACATTCAAACTTAACTTAATGAAGTTCTCATGCGAATGGCCCATGCGAATGGACCACACGCATGAATAACTTCATACGATTGACTCAATCGCACGACTGAAACAGGAGACTGGATCAGTCGTATGATTGACACATAAGATTGACTCAATCGCACGACTGAACACTCAGTCGTGCGGATGAATCAACCGCATGGTTCAATCGCACGACTGAACCATACTTATGGCCCAGTCGCACGATTGAACAATACTAACCTATAAATAGACCCAATTCGTGGAAAAACGTAAGCATTCATCCCATTACGATTCAAGACGTACCCTAGCCGTCCAGAAGCCTCCCAAATCGTTCTCCACGTTCACAGAACACATCAGATCGATTGCTAATCGATTTCTGACGTTGATTTCAATTCTTGATTGATTCATCGTGTGTTCTCACTGATTGGATCGCCAATCAAATAGGATTCCGCACTATTTGAGTTGGTTTAACACGCTAATCACTCGGTATTTCGTTCAAATACCAGGTCCTAACATATCCATCTATTTGCCACAGGTTTCAATGCCAAATCTTTCAGTTCCAAAAAGATAATATCAGAAAAATTTAGATTTTGATGTTCAAGGATAGAATATAATACCTGTTGCCATCTGGATGACATTTGATCCCAAGAGGATGTTTTGGGAGCAAGGCAGACATTGATCATGTGAAATATGAGTCGCTCGGCATCATGGAAGTGCTTCTTCAGGATGGTAGTAGCACTTAGGTCACCTTCATAACCATGATTAGCAAAAGAAAGATCAATGGTGCCTTTTGGGTACTTGGTGGGATAGGTGGCATCATTCAGATCTAGGGTTTGACGAATGATCTCAGGAGTGATGATCACCCGTTTCTGGTTAACAAAAGACTGGAGAGTGATGGTGTCATCATTCTCAGCAGTATGAACAGTAACGTTTGTCCGGAATTGCCACAGGGTATCGGGGTAGATGGTAGGATTTAAGAGAAAGGCTGTGCGGTATTGGGAATCAACCATCAAGTCGATAGCAGCATCAAACTTGTTCCAGAAAGGTGATTTGGTAAGATGAGCAACACAGTTGTGTCGAGGTTTGATTTGCATGGTCGCCATTAATGGAAGATGAACGTTTGGAAAGTGGGTTATGAAAAGGTTGAAGTTAGGGTTAGGTATATATAGGTTATGAAACGGCTGAGGGAAAACAACTGAAAGTGTTGGTGTTAGTAATCAGGTGTTAGAAAACAACTGAAGACATGGTTTAACTTTCAGATGTTGTAAACAACTGAAGACTTGGTGTTGGTCAGCAGTAGTTGTAAAACTACTGAAGACTTGGTTTTGGCTTCAGTTGTTTGGAAATGAAACAGTAGTTGTCGTCAATTCACAAAGTTCAGCTGTTTCAATGACCTTGACACTTACTCATCAGATCATCTGATTTCAGATGTTTCATTGGTCACCAGTACTTATTTATTATAAAAGCCATCAGTAGTTTGAACTACATCAGTCTTTTCAAACAAATAAGGTACTTCAGTACTTTTAAGTAATTTAGTCTTCAGTAGTTGTAAAACTACTGAAGATAAGATGACTTATCAGCACTTATTTTTGACAAAAGTATACTAATGCTCATCAGTATTTATAAACTAAGAGCATCAGTAGTTGTCAAATTATTCTAGTTGCAGCATACCAAGCCTGAGTACAAGATTATGAAAAGTTGCACTATCCAAAGGCTTAGTAAATATATCTGCAAGCTCATCAGCACTAGGCACAAACTTTGGATCAATCAGACCTTTTTCATAGCAATCCCTAATGAAATGATGTCTGATCTCAATATGTTTGGTCCTAGAATGCTGGACAGGATTTTTAACAATACAAAGAGCTGAAGAACTATCCATTAATAATGGAGTCTTAGTCTCTGTAATGTCATAATCCAATAACTGATTTTGAAGCCAAAGTACCTGAGATGTACAGCTTGCAGCTGCAATGTACTCTGCTTCAGCTGTTGATGTAGCAACTGATGTTTGTTTCTTACTCTGCCAAGAGACCAAACAGTTGCCTAGAAATTGGCATCCACCAGAAGTTGATTTTCTGGTTAACTTACACCCTGCATAGTCACTATCAGAAAAAGCAACCAATTTACAAGAGTGCCCAGTGGAATACCATAGTCCTAGAGATTTAGTTCCTTGCAAATATCTAAAGATCCTCTTGACTGCAATCATATGGGAGTCCTTAGGAGCAGCCTGAAATCTAGCACAGACACAAGTTGCAAACATAATATCTGGTCTAGAAGCTGTTAGGTACATCAAGGAACCAATCATACATCTGTAAAGAGTTTCATCAACTGCTTTACCTTTTTGATCAGCATCCAGTTGTGTGTTGCTGCACATGGGAGTAGAACAGGTTTTACAGTTTTGTAAATCAAACTTGGTTAACAAATCTTTTGTGTATTTTGACTGATGAATGAAAGTTCCATCAGTCAGTTGTTTGATTTATAAACCCAGAAAGAACTGTAATTCTCCCATTGCACTCATTTCAAACTTTTGTTGCATAAATTTTGTGAATGCATCACACAACTGTGGATCAGATGATGCAAAAATAATATCATCAACATAAATTTGAACAAGGAGCTTATGCATGCCAGCTTTCTTTATGAACAAAGTTTTATCTATGGAGCCTCTAGTGAAATTATTTTGAAGAAGAAAGTTAGATAATGTTTCATACCAGGCTCTGGGTGCTTGTTTCAACCCATAAAGAGCCTTATCAAGCTTATACACCCAATCAGGGTGTTTATGATCTTCAAAACCTGGTGGTTGACACACATAAACTTCTTCTTTTATTTTACCATATAAAAATGCACTTTTGACATCCATTTGAAAAACTTTAAGGTTATGAAAAGCAGCATAAGCTAAAAACAATCGAATTGCCTCCAGTCTGGCTACAGGGGCAAAGGTTTCATCATAATCAATACCTTCTTCTTGTGAAAACCCCTGTACAACCAGTCTGGCCTTGTTCTTGACAATTTGGCCTTTTTCATCAGTTTTATTCCTAAACACCCATTTAGTGCCTATTGCACACTTACCTTGGGGTAGAGGAACCAGTTCCCACACTTGCTGTTTTTGAAATTGAAGAAGCTCAAGCTGCATGGCTTCAACCCATCCATTGTCCCTTAAGGCCACATGATAATTCTTTGGCTCTTGCTGACTGATGAAGAGAGCATAGAGACAGAAATTGGACAATTGACTTCTTGTTGAAACACCAGCATTTATGTCACCAATGATCTGGGACATGGGATGATTCTTCAATTCTTGATATGCAATAATATCTGTGCAAGTGTTTGTAGAAGATTCAGCAGCATCAGATGTTGATGTAGACTCTTGAAACCTAGACTGAGATGGCAGTTCAAATGAAGTAGAGGATTCAGAGATTTCATCAGCATTTGTTGTGGATGGAGCTGCTGAGGCTATAGGAACATCAAGTGTAGTAGAAACAGGCAGATGATCACTACAACTTGCATTTGTATCTTCAGTTGGAGAGGATGGAACTTCAGAGACCACAACAGGTGGAGGCTGATATGGAACATATTGCAGTATGTCCAAGTCAAACATCTCAACAGGGTTTTGAGGAATCTTGTCTTTTGGGGATTCATTAAACTTGACATGCAAAGTCTCTTCAACAATCTTTGTTCTGCAGTTGAAAACTCTGTATGCCTTGCAAGTAGATGAATACCCAACAAAATACCCTGCATCCACCTTGGAATCAAACTTCTGAAGGATACTCTTTGTGTTAAGAATATAACATGGACACCCAAATGCTCTAAAGAATGAAATCAAAGGAGCCAAATGATGTAAGAGCTCATAAGGAGTCTTCATCAACCTTTGATTCACTAATACTCTATTCTGAACATAGCAAGCTGTATTGACAGCTTCAGCCCAAAAGGTTAGTTGCAAACCAGAGTCAGCCAACATTGTCCTTGCAGCTTCAATCAGGGTCCTGTTCTTTCTCTCCACCACTCCATTTTGCTCTGGAGTTCTTTGAATACTATATTGTCTTTTGATTCCCTTAGACAAATAGAATTCATCAAGAGTGTGATTCCTAAACTCTGTCCCATTATCACTTCTCACACACTTAACTGGAAGTGAATGTTGCTTTTCCACATGTAACACAAAATAGATGATACTTTGAGCAGCCTCATCCTTGGAGTGCAAGAAGAAAGTCCATACATATCTTGAGTAATCATCCACAATTACCAGACAGTACTTTTTCTTTGCCATGCTCATTACTCTCACAGGACCAAAGAGATCCATGTGCAGTAATTGCAAGCAGGCAGTGGACTTAGGTTCTTCTATAGAAGGGAATGAAGCTTTGTGTTGCTTTCCTTTTAAGCAAGCTGGACAGTTATCATCACACTTGAACTCCTTCAATGGCAAACCTCTCACTAAACCATGATGAATGAGCTGATTCATGTTCTTGAAATTCACATGACCCAGCCTTCTATGCCATAGTTCAGATTCTTGAGGAGAGGCTTTGGAGAACAAACATGGATGGCCTTTTAGATCAATTTTCTTTGATAGATCTAAAGCATATACTCTTCCAATCCTGTTGGCCTTCAGGAGAGTATACTCATCCAATATTTTGTCAATCTTGTGCAAAACTGTGGAAGACAGAATCCGACAGTTTTGACTTGTGAAAAGTGCAACATGCCCTTTATCACACATTTGACTGACACTCAAAAGATTGTATTTGAGGTTCTCCACATGGTTAACATCATCAAATCTTATCTCCCCATTTGAGACAAAACCCTTCCCAATGATGTAACCCTTGGCATCATTTCCAAAAGAAACAAATCCCTTCTTCCTTTGGGAATAGTCATGAAGAAGAGAGCTGCTCCCTGTCATGTGCATGGATCCTCCACTGTCCACATACCAGATGCTTCTTTGGCATGATGAAGAACCCTGCATTTATCACAAACATTAGTTAGCCTTTGAGACCCAAACCTTTTTGGTTTTGGGTCTGTTTTCATCAACAGATGTTAAACTAACAGGTTGTGCATGATTAACAGCTTTTGAAGATGTAGATGATGCTGAAAAGGATTCCTTGGATTTTGGCTTAGGTATCCTTTTCAGTGGTTTAATCACAAAAACATCTAATTGGTTAACTCTCCCCAATAGATGTTGAACCATCATACCAGTTGTGTCTGATTTGTTGACAGAGTTTTCAACTCAGTTGACACATCAGTACTTGTAGATGATTTGTTCTTGTTATTCACTACATCCTTCTTTTGAAAAGACAAGACTTAGTCTGAGTTTTCAATATTCCCTGAGGAATATTTGCAGCTGTTGTTTGAAAAACCCCTTCCTCCTTAGTGACTTTTTGAGAAAGCTTAGGTTTATCAGAATGAGATGATTATGGTACAAACTTGGTTTGAAATTCATTTTTCATTTTATGCATTTCCTTCTTAATGATTTTCTCTGTATTGAATTTTAAACCCTTGTTATACCAGCATTCATCAGTCAGTGATTGAACAAACCACATATTTCACATGGCTTTCTTTTCATCTTTTCTTGATCAACTGCTGAAGTTGATGAAACTACTGAAGATTTGTTCTTCAGTACTTTCTTCCTTTCAGTACTTTTGGGAAGTACTGAAGGATTTTCAACAACTGAAGATTTCTTCTTCAGTGGTTTTCTATCAGTACTTTTTAGAATCCTGATAGATTCTTCAGCAGTTGTCAAGGAATGCTTGTTTTCCTCTGATTTAAAATGCTCTTCAGGTGTTGTGTTTTGCCCTTCAGTACTTTGAGTACCTTGTGGAACAACACCTGAATTTCTCAGCCTCTTCTTGATCAAGTGTTTTGAAGCAGTGGGTTCATCAGTTATTTGATTAACTGAGATACTCACACTATCTTCATCCTCAGATTTTGAATTTCAATTAAGGATGAAACACCTGATGATGTGGTTTGGGAATGACTCTCAATCCCAAACTTCACATTGGAAGCAGTTTGCTTACTGAGAAGCATTTCAAATCCCTTGCAGGATGTTACCCATCGTTCACAATCAACTTGGGTAGCTGCAAGTGTTTCTTTGAGATTCTTGTGATTTTCTAGAATGACCTCTACCTTTGCTTTTTCATCAGTAATTTGACATTTAAGTTTATAAATCTCCTCATCCTTCTCTTTTAAAACAGACTCAAACTCAGATTTTCTTTTGGAAATTGCCTTTTCTAGGTCAAGGTTTTGATTATTAAAGCTACATTTGCTTCCCTAATAGAAACAAAAGCAGCTATGCATGATTCAGAACATAACTTGGCCTTAGCCTCAGAAGATACCTGTGGTACCTGTGATGATGAAGGATTGTCATCAGTAGATTCCAGGGCCATTAAAGCAAGGTTTCCAAAAGGGTTGTCACCACCATGTTGACCAGCACCAGCAAATTGCTCAGAATAACCAGAGACATCATCTGGTAGGCTGCTCCAGTCAACAACCTCAGGGGTGAAAAAGCTCTGATGAGATTGAGGTTGAGATTGCTGATTTGTTTGAGATGGCTGAGGATCAGGTAGAGCATGTGGTTGTTGAGCCATGGGTACAGAAACTTGACCAGACTGAGGCATGTAAAAGCATGGATAAGGATATGGCATGGGGCTTTGAGGGACAAAGTATGCAGGAGATGATTGATGTTGTGAATGATGATCAGAACTGGTAGGATGTTGCCCTTTGGATTGTGAATTATTACTTGGAAAAGTCACAAAGGGTGCAGATGAGTTAGATCCAGATGATCTACACTCTCTAGCAAAATGTCCAAGTCTGTGGCACTTGTGACATCTCAACTTACTCTTGTCAAAACCAACCTTGGTTTTGCCAAGAGACCAGGAAATTTCCTACCTGTTCTTTTATAAAACTTTTGAGATCTGATATTAATCAATGCCATTTGACTCAGAATATCCATCTCTTCTAGATCATCATCAGCAATTCCTTTCAAATCATCCATCATAAAAAACAAATTATCAACATTAAAACCTGAGTTTCCCTCAACTCCAACAAAAGCATGATTTCCACTGTTTGAAGAGAAATCAATATGCTCATCATATGAACTTTCAGATGAAGCATATTCAGACTCATGACCAACCAGAGCAGTGTTACCTGGTACAAAGTCATCAGTGAGCTTTCCAGATGAAGATAGTTTTCTTTTCTGTTCTATCTCTCTCTCAAATGTTAAGAGTTTTCCATGAAGTTGGGTGAGAGATAGAGTATCCAGATTTGCACTAGAGCGTAGGACAATGGTGTAAGTGTCCCATCTCTCAGGCAGGGATCTGAGGAATCTGTTATTCATCTGGCTGTTTGTGTATTCATGTTGAACCATTTTAAGCTCAGAAATTAAACATGAAAACCGCTCAAACTGTTGAGTCAGTGTCTCACCCTTCCTATGAGAGAATGTCTCATATTGCTGGGCAAGGATTTCTCTGTTGTTTGCTAAGACCTCATCAGTTCCTCCAAATTGTTCCTTCAGAGCAACCTAGAGATCATAAGCAGTTTCATGATGCATGAGCCCAGAATAGATTTCATTAGGCAGTGCCATGGCCAGAATTCCATGGGCTTTAGCATCAATCTCAAACAGTTTTAAATCCTCATTAGAAAATTGTTCCTTCTTTTAGGAACCATCTCATTGGTTTCAGGATTACTCACCATAGGCTTGTATGGTCCATGAACCACAGACTTCCAACAACCTGAACTGTTAACAGACAGGTGATGGAGCATTCGGCGTTCCATATGTTATACTCACTCCTAACAAGCATTGGAGGCTTAGTTGAGGAGCCAGTATTGTGAGGATCGTTCATTGAAGTAGTCATTTTAACAAATTCAATTGAATTCAATGAGATTAAAATCGGTCTAGTTTGAAAACTCAATAACACAATTAGAAAACACAATTAGAATCTCAATTAATTAACCAGAAGCACAGAAATTCAATCTCTATAATCAATTCTTGCAAAAATACTAATTCGATCAACCTTTGCTATCAAAAGAACAGTTTCAATGATCAATTGTTAGATCGATCAATGATTAACCTGCTCTGATACCATTTGATAGGATCGGATCAATTAGATTTGAATTATGCAGCAGAATATCACGAATGAAGATCGAATTCAAGCAAGAAAAGTAGTGAATATGCAAAACACTCAATCACAATTATAGAGAGAATATTTCTGTTCAAGGAATGTTTTCATTCACGCGTAATGCTTCGGTTAAAATACAGCTAGGTCAACATCCCTTATATAGAGGAATGTGACGTCTGCTGATGTCACTTGATAGTGACATCTAACAGAATTTACAAAACAACTGAAATATGCAAACTACTGAGATGTTCTCAACAACTGATCACATCTCAGAGAATGCTAAGTACAAATACATGAAACTACTGACTAAAAACTACTAAAACAATAAACTACTGAAATGTAAAATTACAATTACTGAAAAGTAAAACCATCACAACTACAGAAGTTAACAACTTCAGCTGTTGTGACAACTGCTGATCATTCTAGTCCTCAGTCTTTGTCTTCAGCACTTCATCTTTAGACTTTGTCTTCAGTTCTTTGCTTTCAGACTTTGTCTTCAGACCTTTGTAATCAGCTGATGTCTTCAGCTGTTGTGATCTTCTTCAGCAGTTGTAATGTCTGTGGGACTTAGAGGTTTTTCTGATCAGGCTCATTGGTTCTTTTGGTCCAACACTATTTGATCTGTTAAGTGTTCTGAGCAACTCTCCTCATTATGTTGTTGTTTTGTAAGTGCATACCCTTCACCGGTCCTGCATTTGGTATCAGAGCATTTCAGACTCTTGATATAAGATCTCACCATCTTAAGATCCCTCACACACACAAAATACTTAACAACTCAAATGGCAGCTATAACCAAAGTTGATATGGAAACTGGAACTATGACAAAGTCTCCACTGATCACTCCTGAAGACTTTGATACTTGGTGTCAAAGAATGGAAGGCTTCATCAAATCTCAAGACTCCAGGATGTGGGACTTTGTTGTTGAAGGACCTTACATACCAAGCACCACTTCTGCTACTGGTGGTGGTATGATTCCTAAGGTTGTGGCTGATTACTCTGAAGCAGATAGAAAAAGAATAAAGATTGATCAGAAAGCCATGACAGCCCTTCAAACTGCTCTTCCAAACTCCATCTACAGAGGCTTCAAGAAGTGCAAAACTGCCAAGCAACTATGGGAAGCACTAAAGGTGATGTATGAGGGGTCTTCTGAAGCAAAGGAGAACAAGATGGATCTCCTGAAGCCGTAGTTTGAAAACTTCACCTTCAAGGCAGGTGAAACCTGAAAGATTTGATCTGCCCAAGATACATATAAAATTGATGTGGCTAGTGTGATATGATCCAAGTCGGGTCATACCCAATAACAAGCCTAACAAACACCGAAAGATAAATTATTTGTTGATAAGATCATAACAAATAATAAGTTACACCAATTTAGAAAATTGGATTTTCTAAATAATTACTTTTGTAGATGAACATCATTATATATAATGTAATTTGTTCATGAGGGATTTCTTGTGCATTGTTTAAATTAGTTAAACAATAACAAAAGACTAGTTGTATGTGTTATAAAATTAAATTGGTTTAATTTTACAAAAGGGTGGATTGTATGAATGGAATTTTAATAAAAATTTGAATTGGAGAGAGACCAAGGGGTGCCCATTCGGCCGCCCCCTTTATGTCTTGGGAACCTATTTTTTGTTGGTTCCAAGCACATGCATATGATACTCTTGATTCATAATTTCATTCACACACTCAACCAAAAACACAACACAAAAGAATCTCCTCTCTCTCTCCCTCTTGGTTCACGGTTTTGAAGAAGAATTTTCAGCTTGAAAACCTAGGTTCAAGGCTGAAAATTGAACAAGAAAGAGAGAACTACACTTGGTGTTCAAAGCCTAGCAAAAGGGAGTTGTTTGTTCGAGCTTGGGGTATCACTCCTTGAGGTTTTCTAGCTTGAAAACTCAGCCACAAAGTCACATTCCACAGCTCTCACTTCGGGTTTGAAGGAAGCTAACAAAGGTTGTAGTTTCTTGACTATCTAGTGTTCTTTCATTTGTATGCATTATGTATAAAGATCCATGGCTTGGGGTTATTATAAAATGGGTTTTATAATCAGATCTAAATATGTTTTAAAATATTATTCCGCTGCGTTTTCATATAAATCATGTTGTATGAAGCTTTGATAAACATGTTAAAACCCCTACAATGGCATCAAGAGCCACTTATACATATGCATACATATATTACACTTTGCTTTCTTTTGGACAGCCCAAACCGTGGGTTTAAAGGGCTATTTTGGTGCCCCTTTTTGATGTTTTAAAGATGCTATATTATGCATATTAGGATCTTTAAAACTCTAGTTTATAAGATTATTGTTTGCTTGGACTAAACCCATTTGTTCTTGGTTTAAGTTGGCCAAAAACATGGGTTTTAAGGGGCTGCCAAAAATCGACTTCTTATGTATGTTTGGATATATTGTTGTTGTTTATGCATAACAAAGCCTAGACCACTTGGATTGAATGATTGATTGTCATGTTGTATTCATTTGGGCATGTAATAATTTATTTTGTTTTAAGTCTTGTTTTGTAATCTATTCATTCATATGGTTTGTAATAAATAGATTAGGAGTTTATCTTTACTAGAAAAATGTATTAGGATACATATTTTGTAAGGATGCTCAAGATCAAGACTTGAAGAAAAGATGGACAAAGAGGATGCTTGAAGATGTGGATTCAAGTGGGAGTTCCTTTTGTCAACCATGTGTCATGTTCTTAACCCTTAGGACAAGACCTTTTGACACACTTGTTTTGGCTAAACAAGTGTGCTCAACTTAGTATGCTTTGTTATGCATATATGGATTGTTTGGTTATGCTTGGTTGAATGCTTATGATGTTGTTTTGTTTTGGATATTTGGATGTCATTAACAAACATCACCTAGAACAAGCTAATACAAGAAATTGGTTCTCAAATCATTAAGCAAAATAGAATGGGTCTATAAAAAGGAGTTAATGGTTTGCAAAATAAAATGGGTTTTATTTATAAGAACCAAATAGGTACCATATGGTTGAATGCATACAATCATATAGTACATGGTTTTTTCTAAAACATGAATTGTGAAATTATAAATCCCTTTTGAAAACAAGTTAAACACCATCCTTTTACACAACACTTAGGTTAGTTGCAAACTCTTAGTGGGATAAAGGTCACCTAATCACTTTGAGGAAACTTGTAACTTGAGGTGATAATGCCATGTTTGTGGGATAAAGGTCACCTAACCACTTATGTGGTAAACTCACACGTGTGTGTAAGTAGGACGACTTGATTTATAAAATATATTGAATGGATCACCTAAAATGTGTTTTATAAAAGGTGTTGATGGGGTAAACATGCCGTTATAAACATAAGATGTTTAAATGATCCCATACCATTAGAAGTTGCAATGGGTTGCAATTGTCATTTATGACTACCTTGTTTATTTAAATAATGGGATAAAGGTCACCTAACCAATATTTAAATATAACGTTGGATTCTAAAAATATTTTTTTTATTAATAGTCTATGAGACGTAAAGGGTATTAATAAATGAAATGTATAATTATATCAACGATTACTAAAATGGAACTTTGTAAAATCTTGTAGATGGCCGATCACACCAACGCTAATAACGATGTACCAAACCAAAACAACCAATCTCTTAGGGCGATCCTTCAAAGGGATCGTCTAACACCTAACAACTTCATGGATTGGTACCGCAACTTGAGAATTGTTCTCAAGCAAGAAAAGCGGGCCTACATTCTTGATGATCCCATCCCCGATGAACCTAACGAGGAGGATGTGGAGGCCTATAATGATTGGGTTAGATATACGGAAGACTCCATCCAAGTCTCTTGCTTAATGTTAGCAAGTATGACACCCGAACTCCAAAAGGAGTTGAGCTCCATGGAGCCTATGACATGATCACTCAGCTGCGGGAAACGTTCCAGCAACAAGCTAGAGTGGAGCGCTTCGAAACGGTTCGAGCGCTTCATGCATGTCGGATGGAGGAATCCCAATCAGTTTCATCTTATGTTCTTAAGATGAAAAGCCACATCGACCGCCTTCAAAGGCTGAACTGTCCCGTCTCAAAGGAGTTGGCCACGGATTTGATCCTAATGGCCTAACTAAAAAGTTTGAGGCATTCGTCATGAATTACAACATGAACGGATGGGACAAGAGCATAAATGAACTTCATTCGATGCTCAAATCAGCTGAGGCGGGAATGGGTAAAAGGGTTTTACCCGTTCTCACCATTAATGAAGGTGGGAGAAGGAAGAGGTCTCTACCCCCTCCCAAGGCAAATGTTGCCAAAGGAAAGGGGCACGTTGGAGGAAAGGGGAAGATGGTTGTTAGGGCGGAACCTCCGAAGCCCAAGGAGAAGAAGCAAAAGGTTGCTGTAAACGACCCATGCTTCAAATGTGGTGAGATAGGGCATTGGATGAGAAATTGTCCAGTCTATCTCAAAGAGTTGAGAGAAAAGAGGGATGCGGGGCAAACCTCAGGTATAATATACATGATACATATAGAATTAAATGTTATTTCTTCTAACACATGGGTATTAGATACCGGATGTGGAACTCACATTTGCAATTTGTTGCAGGGGTTCAAAAGAAATGAGCATTATGAGAAAGGGGAAATAAGTCTCTTCATGGGCAATGGTGCAAAGGTTCATGTGGAAGCCCAAGGAGACTACATTTTGATTCCAAATGGTTTGGAAGTTATTTTAAGTAATGTATTATATGCTCCTAGTTTGACTAGGAACATAATTTTTGTTTCCCGTTTAAGACAATATGATTATGATTTCAAGTTTGTTGACAATGATATTCATGTTTCTTTAAATCATGTATTTTATTTTAAAGCTATACCTTGTAATGGTATTTATGAATTGGTTCATGAAAACGCAACATATGATAGCTCAATATACCAAGCAACCACCAAAAAACTTAAATTGGATTTGAGTGATACCTACCTTTGGCATTGTCGTCTTGGTCATATAAACAAGAAACGTATACAAATACTTCAAAAGAATGGTCTTTTAAAAACAAATGAATGTGATTCATTTGATGTATGTGAATCTTGTTTACAAGGTAAAATGACTAAGGCACCCTTTAGTGGAACTAACGAAAGGGCAAAAGATTTATTAGGTATCATACATTCGGATGTATGTGGTCCTTTTAAGCCAATGACTAGGAATGGTGAGAGATACTTCATTACCTTTACCGACGATTATAGTCGCTATGGGTATGTGTACTTATTAAGGCACAAAGATGAAGCTTTTGAAATGTTCAAAATCTTCAAGAATGAAGTAGAAAATCAACTCAACAGGTCAATTAAAATTCTCCGCACCGATAGAGGTGGCGAATACCTAAGTGATGTTTTTCAAGATCATCTTAGGAGTTGTGGGATTGTCTCACAACTCACTCCACCTGGAACACCACAACATAATGGTGTGTCTGAGAGGAGGAATCGAACCTTATTGGATATGGTCCGATCTATGATGGCTAGAAGCACATTGCCTCTATCATTTTGGGGTTTCGCTTTGCTCTCCGCGGCTCGTATTCTGAATATGGCCCCAACCAAGAAGGTGGAAAGGACACCTTTTGAGATATGGCATGGAAGAGTTCCATCCCTATCATACTTAAGAGTTTGGGGTTGTGAGGCTTATGTTAAGACTCCCACCCCAAACAAATTAGAAGTCCGATCCACCAAGTGTATCTTTGTTGGATATCCTAGAGATTCTATGGGATATTATTTCTATGATCCACTGGAACAAAAGGTGTTTGTTTCCAGAAAGGGTGAGTTCTTAGAAACTAAGTTCCTTATGGAAGGAATTAGCAGTAGAACAGTGGATCTTGAGGAGGATCAAGAAACACAGCCCGATGCACGTTTGGTTTAAACTAGCACTCAACGTGAGGACGTTGAGGATGATCAAGGGGTTGATCAATACACACAAAACGCTCGCAGAAGTGGTAGAACTAGTAATCCACCTGAAAGATATGGATTTTTCATGGATGGATGCTATGTGGTGGATTCAGATGAACCAGCCACATATCATGATGCAGTGTCCAATTTGGATTGTGACAAATGGCTTGAGGCCATGAACGTTGAGATGCAATCCATGTATGACAATCAAGTTTGGGAACTTGTTGAGCCACCTCTTAATTCCAAATAGTTGGAAGTAAGTGGGTTTTCAAGAAGAAAACCGATATGCATGGAAACTTGGATACTTACAAAGCTAGACTTGTAGCAAAGGGTTTCACTCAAACTCAAGGGGTTGATTATGATGAAACCTTCTCACCTGTTGCAATGCTTAAGTCTATAAGGATATTGTTTGCCATAGCAGCTCATTATGATTATGAGATTTGGCAAATGGATGTCAAAACCGCTTTCCTAAATGGATATCTTGAGGAAGATGTCTATATGGTTCAGCCTGAAGGTTTTGTTGATCCAAAACATCCTAACAAAGTATGCAAGTTAAAGAAATCAATCTATGGATTGAAACAAGCATCGAGAAGTTGGAATCACGTTTTGATGATGAAGTAAAGAAATTTGGCTTCATCAAAAACGCTGATGAGGCTTGTGTGTATAAAAAGGCTAGTGGGAGCACAATAACCTTCCTAGTATTGTATGTTGATGACATACTACTATTTGGAAATGACATTCCAACCATGGAAGGTGTAAAAACCTGGATTGGAAGTTGTTTTTCCATCAAGGATCTTGGTGAAGCCGCCTATATTCTGGGAATAAAGGTCTATAGGGATAGATCAAGACGGCTAATTGGTTTGAATCAAAGTGCATACATTGACAAAATCTTGAAAAGGTTCAAGATGGAAAACTCTAAGAAAGGTACTGTACCTATTCAAAGAGGGACAATATTGAGTACAACTCAATGTCCAAGCTCCAAGGAGGAGCAAAATAGAATGAAGGCAATCCCATATGCATCTGCTATAGGATCCATCATGTATGCAATGATATGCACTAGACCGGACGTGTCATGCGCTTTAAGCATGACAAGTAGATACCAGCAAAATCCTGGTGATAGTCATTGGATGGCTGTCAAGAACATTCTGAAATACCTAAGGAGGACTAAGGACATGTTCTTGATCTACGGGTCTGGTGAAGAGGAACTCGTTGTAAAAGGTTACACGGATGCGAGTTTCCAAACCGATCGAGATGATTCACGATCTCAATCAGGGTACATCTTTATTCTAAATGGCGGAGCTATTTCTTGGAAAAGCTCAAAGCAAGAAGTCGTAGCGTTGTCCACTACAGAGTCAGAATACGTCGCCGCTTCAATGGCAGCACAGGAAGCTGCATGGCTGAAGAAATTCATAGCCGATCTAGGGGTAGTCCCTTCCATTCAGGATCCCCTAGAGATCTTTTGTGACAACGAAGGTGCGATTGCTCAAATCAAGGAACCTCGTGCTCATCAAAAGACTCGGCACATTGAACGGAGATTCAACTACATAAGGGATGAAGTTGAAAAAGGAAAGATATGTATTCGCAAAGTCCACACTGATAAAAACGTTGCGGATCCACTCACAAAGCTCCTTGAAAAGGCAAAGCATGAGGGTCATGTTTGTGCCATGGGACTTAGATATTCCAGTGACTGGGTTTGATGTCGTATTTTGTATTTGGATATTAGAACTTATGTTATTTGACTTATTTATATGGTTATTATTTTCATTTGTTCTTCTTTTAGCATGTTTAAATCCGTGAATAAATAAGTTATTCTAAACGTCCGTAGTCGATCATACTTGTGGGAACAACTATGAATGTAAGACTATAATGAACTTGGATTGGTTGATGTTCATAAGATATGAATATAGAGCAAGAGGTTGTTACCAAGGTTCATTGATATCTATGGGATATAGATATTGGACTAACCCGCTCTCAATTATTTCTGCATGGAATCTTCTGATTAGTCATAAGAAATTTTGAGTAAAGGCGAATATCATTGTATCCTCAGACCTGAGATACATATTGGGTCTCGATATTCACCAAGTATTGTACTTTGACTTAGTCCTTTGCTGTTCTGAAAAGGCAGTACATAAGGCTGAGTTCAGGTATGACATGAGGTGATTGTGAGAGACGTATGTAATCAAGATGGAATTTGTTCCTCTTATTCGTTGAGAGTTAGATGTCTAAGGCCTGTTAAAGTTAAATCATCAGAGAATGACTATTCTGTGTCTCTTGGATTTAACATGACATCTGTATCAAAAGGATAGATGATTAATTCACCTAAAAACATATTCAAGTAAGGTACTTGAAAAGGATGATGTTATTGAATGGCACTTAGTCATATACATTAGGGGTAGCAAACCGTTGCTAGGCGTTATTTGCTGCTTGCATCAATCTTCTATGAATCTTGTGCAAGTGGGAGATTGAAAGATTTGATCTGCCCAAGATACATATAAAATTGATGTGGCTAGTGTGATATGATCCAAGTCGGGTCATACCCAATAACAAGCCTAACAAACACCGAAAGATAAATTATTTGTTGATAAGATCATAACAAATAATAAGTTACACCAATTTAGAAAATTGGATTTTCTAAATAATTACTTTTGTAGATGAACATCATTATATATAATGTAATTTGTTCATGAGGGATTTCTTGTGCATTGTTTAAATTAGTTAAACAATAACAAAAGACTAGTTGTATGTGTTATAAAATTAAATTGGTTTAATTTTACAAAAGGGTGGATTGTATGAATGGAATTTTAATAAAAATTTGAATTGGAGAGAGACCAAGGGGTGCCCATTCGGCCGCCCCCTTTATGTCTTGGGAACCTATTTTTTGTTGGTTCCAAGCACATGCATATGATACTCTTGATTCATAATTTCATTCATACACTCAACCAAAAACACAACACAAAAGAATCTCCTCTCTCTCTCCCTCTTGGTTCACGGTTTTGAAGAAGAATTTTCAGCTTGAAAACCTAGGTTCAAGGCTGAAAATTGAACAAGAAAGAGAGAACTACACTTGGTGTTCAAAGCCTAGCAAAAGGGAGTTGTTTGTTCGAGCTTGGGGTATCACTCCTTGAGGTTTTCTAGCTTGAAAACTCAGCCACAAAGTCACATTCCACAGCTCTCACTTCGGGTTTGAAGGAAACTAACAAAGGTTGTAGTTTCTTGACTATCTAGTGTTCTTTCATTTGTATGCATTATGTATAAAGATCCATGGCTTGGGGTTATTATAAAATGAGTTTTATAATCAGATCTTAATATGTTTTAAAATATTATTCCGCTGCGTTTTCATATAAATCATGTTGTATGAAGCTTTGATAAACATGTTAAAACCCCTACAAAACCATGACTCAACAATACTTCAAGTATGTTTAGATTGTGGATACTCTAATGGATGTTGGAGTAACTCTTGAGAACAGGGACATTGTAAGGAAGTTTATGTCCTCTCTTCCTAGAAAATGGACACATTATTGTGTTGTTATCAAGAGGACTGAGAACCTTAAGATTCTTAATCTCACAGAGTTGTATGGTATTCTTAGTGGCTACCAGATGGAGATGAACATGCAAAACTCATCTGGCAACTCCAGCAATCAACTGAGTTTAGCTCTCCATGTGGTTGAAAGGGAAAGCATTGAACCACAACATCATCTTGTATGCTTCCCTGACAACTCACAAAAGGGCCCTTTCATCACCTTCCCAGAGACTCCAAGGGAAAGCTACACTCAAGGAAGTCCTTTCCAAGAGACAAGTTCTTCTCATGCTTTTGTCTCCGCTGATGAAACCTCAGGCAACTTTCTCTTCACTCTTGAAGATTTGGACTGTATCCATCCAGATGATCTGGAGTACATGGAGATAGTCCAGCAGATGGCTCTTCTCACTCACAGAGCCAAGAAGTTCTACAAGAGGACAGGGAGAAAGTTTCCAAGCAATGCAGCCAGTGGAAAGTTTGGGCTGGACAAAAGCAAAGTAAAGTGTTACAACTGTAACCAGATGGGATACTTTGCAAGAGAGTGTAAGGCACCAAGGACAAATGGTGGCCAAGCACAAACCAGACCAAACTACACTGAAAAAGCCCCCCAGAATGAAAAGCCAAAGCAGCAAGCTGCAGTTGCTGTTGAAGAAGGAGGCTTTGACTGGAGCTTTCAGGTGGAAGATGCATCTCCAAACCAAGCACTCATGGCACGATGAAGCCAAGGTATTAGAACATCTTTGTACTCCTGAATGCATTGCTAAAGTTAATAGATACAGGTCCTATAATTTAGAAATGAGATCTGATCTTGAGTCTTTAAATATCTTAAAAGCTGATTTTAAAAGAGCTGAAAATGATTATAAACTAAAGATAGAGGACTTAAAGAAAACCATTTCAACTCTTAAACATGAGCATACAAACTACAGGACTCAGATCAAAGATCTCATTACTAAATTAACTGAATGCCAGGCTGAGCTTGTGATCAGCAAAGCCAAGGCAGAAAAATGTGTTCTTGAAGAAGAGACCTTCAAGAACATAATATCCTCATCCTTGCATGCAAAAGTTTGTTATTAAAATAAGCAGGGACTAGGATCTTGTGAGATAGCTCCTCCACACACAATCTTGTCTGTAAGATCTCCTAGGTGTGGAACTTGTGAAGATGAGCTTCCCCTCATAGATCCTGTGACTGAAGAGGATGAAGAGGAGATGGTGAAGAATGGCTCTGAGAAGAGTGAAGAAGAGCATTCTAAGAAGGGTCACCATCTTTCTGAGGAGAGCAAAGCTGTTGAGATGACCAAGTCAAGAAGAAAGAACTTGATCAGGAAGGCCAAAAGAAAGTCCAAAAAGGCTCAAGAGATCAAGGCCACCTTCAATTCTGCACAGAAACAAGTTTTCATCTCTGCAGGATTTGAAGTGGTAAAGGCTGAAGACACAAACTTGAACTCCATCAACAAGAGTTCTAGTTCATGTCCAAATCATCCCATCATCAAGAAGAAGGCTGGTCAGTTGTGCATCACTGCTGTACAACCTGAACCATCCAGCTCCAAAGGTAGTTCTAACCCCACAAGAACTGCTACATCATCTGCAAAGGTGAAGATGGAGAAGGAAAGTGATCAAGTGCAGCCTTGTTCACAAAGAAGAACTCCTAGAAGGAAAAAATGGACTGTGTTATGTGTGGGAGTACTTCTTATCTTGCTAAGGATTGTGTTTACAATCCAAAGAGTACTCTCCACATGACCAAGAAAGAAACTTCTAAGAGTTTGGAGATGAAGAAGCAAGCTTCGGAAGGAAAATCTGTTTCTTTCGGAAGCTCCAAAATGAAGAAGAAGACAAGTGGAAACTTTCTTTCGGAAGAAAATTTGGTCTCGGAAGAAAGGAATACTTCCGAAGCACTGAAGCCTGCTGCAGTGAAAGCAAGATCTTCTGAAGGTCCAGTCATCAAAACTTCCGAAGTCATCAAAACTTCCGAAGTATTGAAGGTCAAGTCTAAGCTTCCAAAGATGGTGTGGAAGTCAAAGAAAGACCAAGTGGCTGAAAGTTCTTCATCAACATCAGCAAATAATCCTTCTAGCATGACTATAGGATCAATTACTGTTGCATTGTCTTCAACTACTTTTGATGAGCCCTAGACTAGTGAGGCTTGGGTTTCCAAATGTAACTAATCATCTCTTTTATGCAGGAACAGCTCAAGACAAACAGAAATGTATGGATCGTTGATAGTGGTTGTTCCAGGCACATGACAGGCAATAGGTCATTACTCCAAAAGTTTGAAAGAATTGATGGAGGACCAGTTGCTTTTGGAGGAGATGCAGGAGGTTACATTACTGGAAGGGGCAAGGTCACAAATGGTAAGCTCAGCATTAAAAAGGTAAAATTTGTCAAGGAGCTTGGTACAATCTTCTGAGTGTATCCCAATTTTGTGATCAGAGTCATAACATGCTCTTCACTGAGCATGAGTGCATTATTCTCAGGCCTGGGATGGTCATTCCTCATGAGCACATCTTGCTTAGAGCCCCCAGGAAAGGGAACATGTATAAGATGGACTAGCAAGAAACATCTCCCTCAGGAGAAGTTTCATGCTTTCTGTCTAAAACAAATAATGATGAATCTTTCCTCTGGCATAAAAGAATGTGCCATATAAACTTTAAAAACATGAATAAATTAATTAAGAATGATTTTGTAACTAGAATACCAAAGAAAGAGTTTACAAGTGATGACCACTGTGTTGCATGCCTGAAAGGGAAGCAATACAAGGTATCTCACAAGCCAAAGGAAAGAAATTCCATCATTAATCCCCTACACTTATTACATATGGATCTCTTTGGCCCCACCAGTGTAATGAGTCTAGGAAGGACCTCTTATTGTTTGTGATCACAGATGATTTTACAAGATTCACTTGGGTCTTCTTTCTTAGAACTAAAGATGAGACCCCTGAGATTCTGAAGAATTTCATCTTAAAGATTGAGAATCAATGTGATCACAAGGTCAAAACCATAAGATGTGATCAAGGATTGAATTCAAGAATCAAATCCTTGATATATTTTGTGATGAAAAAGGTATTACAAGACAATATAGTGCTCCGAGGACTCCTTAGCAAAATGGTGTTGCTGAGAGGAGAAACAGTACACTAATTGAAGCTGCAAGAACTATGTTGTCTGACTCTAAACTGCCCATCACCTTCTGGGCAGAGGCAGTGAACACTGCTTGCTATGTGCAAAACAGAGTTTTAGTAGTTAAGACACATGGTAAGACTCCTTATCAGTTTGGGCACAAGAGAAAACCTTTCATTGGTTTTCTCAGGTCATTTGGATGTCCTTGCACCATCTTGAATACCAAAGATCAAATTGCCAAGTTTGCTGAGAAATCAGATGATGGACACTTTATTGGATACTCTTCTCAAGCTAAAGCTTATAGAGTATACAATCTTAGAACTAGAGTAGTTGAGGAGTCAGCCAATGTGACTTTCAATGATCACACTCCCAGTGTGAAAGGTTCTGGTCCGGATTGGCTATTTGATCTTGATTTAGTTACCAACTGTTTTAACAAATCTTGTGAGAATGTTTCAGGATCTACAGATATATTACCAACAGGTGATCCTGACTCAAAATTTGAGCTCAGAATACCTTCAAGTTACACATCTTCAGCTCCAGTGGTAACTATTCCTGCAAATGAAGCTTCTACCAGTACATCAATGATAAATCCTGCTGATGCTTCTGGGGTGCCTTCAAATTCCAGCTTAGAGGCACAAAACTCAGAAGAAGGAGCTTCAAATGTTGGAGAAAATGGTGGTGGTGAAAGTGATCAGGAATTTCTTGATACTGATAACCACTGCATTGAAGACAACATCAATGATGTCACACACCATTGGATCAAGTCAATCTTGATAAGTGTGCTGATGTGAGGGTGAATTTTCTTTGCCAGATCAAAAATTTTCAAATCTAGATCTGTCTAAGCAACTTGCTGTGATCCCTAGCAAGGATCCACAAGTCTCATCCTACCACAAACATCATTGGAGATGTTTATTCAGGGGAGAGAACAAGAGGACAAACCCATGAAGCAAATGTTTGTCTTCACTCTTGTTTCTTGTCCCAGATAGAGCCAAAGAAAATTGATGAGGCTCTAAAGGATGGAAGTTGGGTTGAAGCTATGCAAGAGGAGCTGCTTTAATTCAAAAGGCAAAAGGTTTTAAACTATGTCCTCTTCCTCAAGGGAAGACTACCATAGGAACCAAATGGGTTTTTAGGAACAAGAAGGATGATAGAGGACTTGTCATCAAGAACAAGGCAAGACTAGTTGTTCAAGGATATACTCAAGAAGAAGGAATTGACTACACAGATGTTTTTGCTCCTGTGGCAAGACTTGAAGCTGTTAGAATATTCCTAGCTTTTGTTGCATCCAAGAATTTCAAGGTCTACCAACTTGATGTCAAGTGTGCTTTTCTTTATGGGGTGATTGATGAAGAGGTGTATGTCAGACAACCACCTGGGTTTGCAGATCCTGATCATCCTGTTATGTCTGTAGGCTTGATAAAGCTCTTTATGGGCTGCACCAAGCACCAAGGAAGTGGTATGAGACTCTATCTCAGTATCTCTATCAACATGGCTACAAAAGAGGTACTATAGATGGAACTCTCTTCATCAAAGGAACAAGAAATGACATAATGCTAGTTCAAGTATATGTAGATGACATTATCTTTGGGTCAACTAATCCAAAGCTCTGCAAAGACTTTGAGAAGCTGATGAAGGACAGGTTTGAAATGAGTGCCATGGGGGAATCAATTTCTTTTAGGAATTCAAGTGAAGCAAGTTGACAATGGCATCTTCATAAGTCAGTCAAAGTATGTACAGGACATACTTAAAAGGTTTAACATGACTGATTGTAAGGTTGCTAAGACACCCATAGCCAGAAATCACTCCTTTGGACCTGATCTTAAGGGGGAGTGTGTTGATGAGCATCTCTATAGGGCAATGATTGGGTCTCTTATGTACCTCACAGCTAGCAGGCCAGATATCATATTTGCTACATGCATTTGTGCAAGATATCAAGCCAACCCCAAGATGTCACACCTGGTCACTGTCAAAAAATTTTAAGATACCTCAAAGGTGCTCCATCACTTGGCCTTTGGTATCCAAAGAATTCTGACTTTAATCTGTATGCTTATACAGATAGTGACTATGGTGGTTGCAAAATGACTGCAAAGTCTACATCAGGGGGATGTCAATTTCTTGGTGGAAGAGTAGTCTCTTGGCAATGCAAGAAACAATCCTGTATGTCTGCATCAACTGTTGAGGCTGAATACATTGCTGCTGCAAGCTGCTGTGCTCAAGTGCTTTGGATTCAAAATCAGATGTTGGACTATGGATTTAACTTTAAAGACTCTCCCATCCACATAGACAACAATAGTGCTATCCCCATCACAGAGAATCCTATGCAGCACTCAAGGACAAAGCATATTAATATCAGGTATCATTTGATTAGAGATAACTTTGAAAATGGATTAATCAAACTAGTCAAAGTTAACACAAATGAACAATATGTTGATCTGTTCACCAAAGCTTTTGATGAGCAGAGATTTAAATATCTTGTATCAGCTATTGGGATGATTAACTTTGAATAGCTTTTCTTAAAACTTAATCATATTTATTTCTAAAACCTGTGTGTCCTAAGTTGTCTATTATATCACCTTCATAAGCCCTTGTTTTCTTTGGAAGAAAACCTTTTCAAAAGACTTTTCTTAGATTTTTGAAAATCTTGATCTCTTCGGAAGATTCAAAATTACCTTCGGAAGAAGTTTATGTCTTAGTAAACAAATAATTGCTTCAGTGATTTTACCTTCGGAAGAAATTTCTGAAATATCTTCCGAAGCTTAAAATCAACTTAAGTACTTTGTATGTTTTCAAAGAACAAGTTTCTTCCGAAAGCAATTTACCTTCGGAAGTATTATTCTTCTTAGAATAAAAATCTCTGAGTGTAAATTCTCTTCCGAAGCAAAATTCTCAAAAACCTTTGAAATCTCTTCCGAAGCCAATTTGCCTTCGGAAGCTTTTTCTTTAGAACTTCCGAAGCAAATAACCTTCGGAAGATGTCTCGACTTCCAAGAAAACTACTTTTTGGGCAAAAGTAAACTACTTTTCAGAGGTGGGACCGACATCCGGATTTCAAAGTTTATCCTCTTTCATTAACTTTGTCTCAAATCCTTTTCACATAAATGCCCAACGGTTCCCCCCTCTTTCACTATCTTCCTCAATTACACTATTCCTTAAACCTAAATTCTCCCAAACCGCCTTTTGTTCTTCATCTTTCTTCATCCTTAAGCTTCTAAAATGGCCAACCTAAACCTCAAAAACAACCCAGATTTCTCCATGCAACTTCACAGGCAACATAACCTAGTTGCTCTGTTAAGCTCTGAGAAAGATGAAAGTTTCTCAGAGATTTGCCGTTTCTTAGCTCTATCAAACTACTTCACCTCCCTAACCATTGATCCTACTCTCTATGAGGATCATCTGCTTGAATTTTGAAAGACCTGCCAAGAGGTCATTATGGATGGGGAGAAGGCACTGTCTGCCACAGTGCAAGGGAGGACAATCTTCATCACTCCGGCCATCATCAACACTCACTTGCAACTGGATGATGAAGAAGGTGAGTTGTCCTTCCCAAAGAAAGCTGTAAATCATTCCTTTGAGCAGATGGGCTATGAGGGAGATTTCTCTGTAAAGACCTTCAGGAAAGGGAAGGTCTCATCCCAGTGGAAATACCTGCTTCATGTGGTTATCCACAACTTGTCAAACAAGCATGGTGGGTGGGACCAGATTCCTGAGAATCTCTCTTTCATAGTACATGGAATGGTTCAGGGGGTCAAGTTTAGGTACTCTCAGTTTGTTTATACAAACTTGCTTGCTAACTTAGACTCCTTAGAATATTATATGTTTCCTAGATATGTTCAACACATTCTCAACTGTGAACTGGGCTCACAGTTAAGGGAAACAGATAATATTCTTAAATTGGGACAGATGAAGCCTGACATTTTTAAAATTATAAAGAAGCCAACTATAGGCTTCTCAGGGGTAGAAACAGCCCTTGTCCCAAAAATGTTAGAGCTCATTGCTCAAGGTGACAACCTAGCAACACAAGCTAGTGTTGAACCCACACCTTCTACCTCTCAACCACCAAAAAGGTCCCAAGTCACCCTCACCTACCAAAGAAAATCCAAACGAACCCCTGCTCAAGCTATTGAGTCTGTGCAGGCCCTCATATACTCACCCATACAGGAGGAAGTGGACACTAGAGCTCCCACTTCCCCTGAGGAGCAAACCACTCCCATCTCTTCAACAATCAGGGATGAGGTTCCTCATGCTCACCCTGATGAGCTCACAAGCCCAACTGCCTTAAGCCTTCACTCTGAGTCTCAACACTCAAGTGAACAACCTTTAGGGGACAGTTACCATCCCCAGCCTTTAGACTTAAATCAACCCATTCCCAACCTCTCATTCTATACTGATGAAGACTTAGATTTTAGTGGGTACCATGAGTCTCTCTACTCTTCCCTTACTCAAAGAGAGATGAGTACTCCTGAGTCTCCTTTGTCTAGCCCACATCAGTCACCCATCACTGAGGTGGATACTTCTGAACCTGTTCAGGATATCCATATGGAAGAGGTTCTCACTTCTGCAAGTGATTACATCATTAAGACCTCAACCATGGCAACTCAGCCTATTGACACCTCAATTGAGGATGTCAATGTGCAGTGGAATCCAGCAGCCAAGACCTTGAGTTTGGTGGTGAGAGAGAGGACTTTGGTCCAATCATCTCATCCCCCAATGATTATTCTGATGAAGATGAGGGGAATCTGTGACTAAAGGTGCAAAAACTATCATGCTCCTATTTAGTCTCTAAGGTTAGTCACCTTGAATCTCAGTGACTACCCTGCATAATAGGGTCAATGATCAGCAACTTGAGATATCTTATCTTAGGGAAAAACTAGATGGGATACCTTTAAGAGGAGCTCAACCAGGAACACAAGAACCAGTGAATGTGATTAACCTAACCTCTAGCTCACCTATGCCAGAGGGTGATGCTACCAAAAAGGGGGAGAAAGTCATTACAGTCACGGAACCTGGGAGTTCTTCAGGGAGTATGGACATTGAGGATTTACCATCCTCACTTGCAACTGTGCATACTCAGCAACTTCCTCAAGTTCACATTAATATGGACATTATAGACTCTGTCATTAGGAGTCTCTTTGAGGAAGGCATTCCAAGGGCTGTGTCATCTCCACCTCAAGGAACTTCAAACTACATTATTGGGTGGAGTTATGATGCTGATAGAAGAGCCCTCATTCTTCACAGAGTTCAAGGGCAGCAAGAAGTGTTCAATTTTCAGACCTTGGACTACTATGAAGGTCTTCACCTGATCAACATGCCACTTGTCAACCCAAGCCAATCAAGACAAGCTGACAGGTTAGCACTCAGGATTCAAGACAGAATTACTGAAGAGTTTAGCCTTAAAAGGAGACAAAGGCAATCAGGTAATATCATTGGTCAATTGGATGCTGAGGCAGACCCTAAGATTAGCTTCAAAGGGAAAACCTTGGCTGAAGGCCTAGTGATAGAGCCTGAGAGCCCTGTCACCCAACAACTGTTTTAGAAATTCATTCCCTCAGTGAAGCACCTGCTGGTGAAGGTGTCTCACAACCTCTCTCTGGCCAGAGCTTGGATGCTACACCAAGCAATGAAGGCCAAAGCTCTCTCCACCCTGAGTCACAAAGGTCTGTGGGTGACAAAGGGAAAAGGATTCTGACTCCTAAGGAGATTGAGGAGGAGGAGAGAGAGAGGAAGAGGAAGCTAAGGGGAGAAAGTTCCTCTGGGTCTTCAGGCTTTATGCAAGCTGCAATCAGGGCTGCCCCCAGACCAAACACTCAAGAAGATGAGTTGAGGCAGTCAGGATTACTTACCTGCAGACCAGGAACTATGACATAGATGAGATTATATCTCTCCCCTTAGAGCAATTAAATGAACTAGCTGACATGGAAGTGTCAAGAGAGATGAAGGAAGCAGAGGATGCAAGGTTACTTCTCCAAAAAGAGGAGAAGAGAAAGAAAAGGTTATACAAGCATGCTCCAACTCTCTCCCCAGTTCAGGAAAGCCCTGTGCAAGAGGATGTGGCTGCTACACAACAACCTCAGGTAGATAAGGAAACAGATAGGCAAAACATGATCAACTACCTGAGTGCCACAGGTCTCTACCAGGCATCTGCACTACTTCCCTTGTCCTTTGAGTACATTGAGTTTGAGTATCTCAAACAGCTTGAACTTCAAGTGCTTAAAGAACAAAAGGCAACAAAGAAAAAGATGAGGGAAGATGCTGCAAAGTCAAGAGCCATCATCCAAAAGAGTATGAAGAAGTCTGCTGACAGACAAATGATGATGAGCTTCTTGAAGCTGTATGGATTCTCTGGAAGGAGACTTGGCCCTATGTCTCTATCCACAATGGATGAGCATATCAGGGTAATCAAGCAGAAGATCAAGAGTGGAGAGCTGATTGACTTATACTCTCCTCCAAGTCAAATCCCACCTGAAGTGGAGGTTAAGGTTGAACAACCTGAGACAACACAACCTGGACCTCCTGCTGAGCCTTAGCAAGCTTCATCTTCTGATCCACAGAAGGGTCAAACTCCTTCTCCTTCTGAACCTGTAAGGGAGAAACACCCAACTGAGAAAGACAAGGATGATCAACAAGGTGCTGCAGACCAGTCTTCTCAGTTAAAGTCTTCTAAGAGGAAGAAGAGGATGGCTTCCAAACCAAAGTCAAAGAAAAAGAAGCCTAAATCATCCACCTCTATACCTCAGGCTGAGTCAAATCAACCTGAGGAAGTGCATGAAGAGGCAGCCAAATCAACTCCAATTCACGTAGCTCCTCTTGCAGCTGAGACACCCATCTTATCCTGGACCTTCACTACTAATCCAAAAAGATGGCATGTGATCAGAGATCAAGGTGTTGAGAATGTCTATACATGGCAAGACATAATCAACCTACCTCTGCATGATCTCTTTGAGATGAGAAGATATTATGAGAGTTTGAGTGATCCTGACCATCTGATGAAGAAAGGTATGGTCATCATCGTCCTGAAGACTACAAATATCTGAAGATCTTCTAAATGTTTTGGTAGCATCAGCCTAGGGGGAGTTTGTAAGGATTTCTATAAGTCTGATGCAACCAAAACATCCAAAGTCTCTCTGCAAGCATGCACAAAAGAACAGAAGTAGAAATGCTTCGGAAGTTTTACACCATGCACAAGAAATATTCTAAGTGTAAAATCTTCCGAAGCCAAGACCAACATCTTCCAAAGCCAAAAGTGAAGTCTTCCGAAGCTTCAAAGACAAAGTCTTCCGAAGCCAAAGAGTGAAGACAGATTTCTTCCGAAGACTTTTAGAGATATGCCTTTATCTGATGTACTTTACCATAAAGCTGGACCACCTTTTCGCTGCTACTCTGTAAAGTCACCAACTTACATGAGTTGGTGAAAAGGTCCATGCTTTTGGTAACTGTACATTGAGGTCTTGAGTCCATGCTTTTTACTTTATGTACTTTTATCCTTTTTGTAATATATTAGGATGTGAGCTATGGCATGTCATAGTCACAAGTCAAAAGGCATATTGTCTTTTGACTCTACATTTGATTTTGTAGTTGTCTAGTCAATTGTATCCAGCTGGCCTTCAAAGTATGGCCAGCTGTAGGATGTAGTATAAAGTATCTCAAGTACTTGTAACTTTCCATTGATGCTTTGTAACTTGTAATAGAACTTGAGAAGCAATATACAACATTCTTGAAAACCAAATACTTGTGTTGTTTGCAATCTTGTTCTGTCTCATATTTACTTGTGTTATTAGCATCTTTCATTAACAAGTTAACCAGTTCCCTATTTGATATGTTAAGTGTTCTAAGTAACTCTCCTCATTGTGTTGTTGTGTTGTAAGTGCATACCCTTCACCGGTCCTGCAATGTTGTTCCATTCAGCCACCACTGAATCACCAAACACCACCACACCTATTGTTGTGTAGTTGTACCTGTGGGCAAGGACAAGGCCCTAGGCCCTACTTGAGCCCCTTGCAGCCGCGACCTAGTCCTCGCGCTTTTGTCCGGTTCGTTAATTTAGCATTCAATTCGTTGAACCCTCGGTGTCTCAAACGGTTAATCATTAATCACCAACGTATAATCTTTTCATTGGTAGGTTAATTATATTATATATTTGCATTGTTTGTAACCTAGATCCTGTCGGGTTCATTTGGTATTGCTTTTGCAATTTACCACGTTAATTAGTTATTAATCTGATTAATTAATTATCAAAAGTGTTTTGAAAAATAAAACCCAATTAAGATACCACTAAACCCAACAAGATTCACCTACCTATTCTTTGTTAATTGTTTTCAAAGCTTCGGTTAAAATGGATGACATAGTTGCATGGAGATCTAATGAGATTAACTAGTTATTGCCTCGTTAATCGGGGCTTCCAAAGTAAACTATGCTTCTTCATATCCTCTTTCAATATTCGTCATAGGTCCAATGTAAGAAGATGCCCTTGTTTTTTTTCTAGTGGTTTGTAGCATATTGGCATAACCACCATGAGCACCGCCCCTAGATCTCCTTCTACCAACTTTCTATATTTCCTATAAGTTATGGAATACCACAATTGTTATTCAAGGTAATAGTTTAAATCATGATAAGTATAGTAATTTGTAAAATTAGTAGCTAGTTATGATTACTAGTTACCTTACTCTTAAAGTCCTAAGCATTTCCTCTCATGAAAAACATTGTATCCATACCTTTAGTACTATAGCATTTATCCATGACACATTGAGCACATGTGGAACATAAAACATATAAAGCACATCTAAGCATTTAAGCATATATCTTTGACTTAACTTACATGGCATGAAGCTACATGTATCGTCATCTGTTATCATATGTCCTATTTATAGTTTAAGTTTAGGCATCAGTGAATGTCTATGTCTCTCAAACTATGGCTCTAATACCATCTTGTAAGGCCCCATTCCCGAGAGTCCTCATAGTTGGGTTTACACGTCATATCATGATTTTTAAGCATTAAATTTTTATTGTCATTGCATCTTAAAAAAATTAAGTAATTCAACAATTATCATATACAGAAACATGTATCTATTACATAAATGTAATCATTGTCTTAAAACATAAACATAAGTCTTGAAATGGGATGTCGGTTTTTACTTAGTGGGATAGACTTCTACATATGCCAATCAGAACCTAACTCAACCTGTAAGGCCCTGCTCCAAGGAGTCCTCGCAGTTGGTGTCGTACATCATAACAACATTCTTAAATTGAAAATTTCATTATCATAGCAGCGAAAATAGTTATACATTTAACATTGCATGTAAAGCTAACTTTGTATATTGCATAGAAGTCAACATACAGGATCGGTTTTTGTCACTCAACACACGTATTATCTCTCAAACTCACTAAGTCACTTGGTTTGATGATGCAGAATCCCTTAAGAGTTGATAGTAATATACTAAGTAAACAAACACAAGAAGATAGTTTTTCAAGATACTTGTATATATTACTTCTCAACTCAAAGTGATACAAGACTCTTACAAGCATGTTTACAGAGTTACAATTAGAAACTATATATACTACTATCTACAGCCGGTTATACTTTGATACCAGCTGGGAACCTACGACTAAAGCAAATACTACATTGCTAAAGGTAAGGTATCCTAGATAAAATAATATCTAAGATTTGGTAGTCATAACATGTCCATGACTTACCTTTTGGTCACCAACTAAAGTTGGTAACTGTACTAACTGATAAGGAATGAACAACTGAATAAAATATGGTCAACTACATGGGCGTGGGAAAGCACCATGCAGTATCTTATAGGTTGCAGCGGACCTGTCAGAAGGATCATACTTATGTCCACTGGTTCATAGCAGGTTCTTTCGAATGTTAACTGGCTTCGGAAGACACCCACTTATACTTCGGAAGAGTCTACTTCTTCCTAGGCTTGATGATCTTCATACTTCGAAAGTCATTGTCTTGAACTCTTCTAAATATTGATCTTCGGAAGAGGGAAGACTTTGTCTTCGGAAGTTAGAGTTCCTCTTCGGAAGCTCTTTTAGTCTTGACCTTCGGAAGTTCAGCTTTTGCCTTCGGAAGTTCTATATCAATTGCACCAAAAATATTCTAAGTGTTTGTTTTGGTTGCACCAGCCTTACTTGATCCAACAAATTCCCCCTAGGCTGATGCTACCCAAACCTTACTTGTTTTTACTTCTCAAAACTTTTAACACTAAGGAGAGAAGATGTTTATCTGTCTCTTTGTTCTTTCCAGATGTAGTGCTGAGAAGTTTGTACAAATCCTTCATAGATAGCAGATCAAGTCTGTCACTCTGAATTATATGTACCCTTTGTTGTGACCCTTTAAAGAGAGTTAGTTAACGGTAGTTGTAGTCATACTCCCATCTAACTATAGATTCCAATTCAGGACCTTCAACCATTTGAAGAAAGGTTTTACCTTTGGTTGCTGACCCTTCCTTTTCATCCTTCTCTCTCAGCTTCAACTCTTCTTCAATCTTGGCCCTTGCGGTCAGTTCAGTCAGATGAAGACTGCTCAGATGATTTCTAATGTGAGCAGCTATCTCAGAGTTGGAGGGATTGGAGAATGGTTTCTCTGCTAACTCAGCAATATCAAATCTGCTTAAGTGTAGCAAAGAGGAGGCATTAAGCCTATTGATCTCGCCATTCTCTCTTTCCAAAACAAAGTTATGAGAAGATTCTTTAAACCTCCATTGGGCTATTTTCTTTCTAGGAACAAGAGGTTGAGATGGCAATTTGTCTTCCTTCCTAGTGTCCCGTAGAGTCACCAGCTTTCTTCTCAGCCTTTTCTCTTCTTCTTCAAGAGATTCAGAATTAGTTGCCAAGAGTTTGAGAGCCTAGTCCAGTGTTCCTCTAGGCAGATCAAGGAATTGTCCTCTTGTGAGGGAACATGAGGAGCCATCAATGAAGGTTAACTTGATGGACCCCTCCTAACAAGAGATATCGCTCAGAGTAGTTCATTTGATGAGCTTCCTCTTGATCTCCTTAAACTCTTCTAAGGTTAGAGGTTTAGAGGGTTAAGAGGATGACTTAGGTGGTTGTTGGGTAGATGATGGTTGGGTTCTAGAGAGTGTTTTGGGTTTAAGAATAGGTAGTGGTAGTAGTTGTTTTATGGAATGGGTGTGGTAGAGGGTATGGTTGATGGTGTGGGTTCAGGAGTGTAAGATTCAGTGGTTGGTTCGGTTTTGATGGGGAAAGGAAGAGGAGTTGGTTCGGTTGAGGTTGTAGTTGTGGTATGGGTTCGGAAATCATCCCCTGCATTCTTCTATACATCTCCTTCCTTCTTCCGGAGCGAATGTCAGCCTTGATGTCACTGACATATCGCTGCAGGGTTTTCTCGGACATGGGGCCAACTTGCCTGCCAGATAAGCCATGGCCCCTGAGATAATCCTTCATCCAGGCTTTATCTCCCATCTTCTTGGTAGCTGCAAGTTGAGCTTCTTATTCCTTCTTCTTCTTCTCCTTTAGTTTTTCCCTGGAAGCCCTCTTTCTCTCTTTGCTCATTTGGTCTTGTTCCTTTTTGAAAAGCCACAAAACCGTATCATTATCATGAGGAGCAAGTTCCTCAAGAGGGAATCCCCTGGAGCTTAGAAAAACTATCATTTCATCCCTAAGCTGTTGCTCAGCTTCCTCCTTCTTTCTATGTTCTTCCTCTTCTAAGGCCAACCTTGCTGCTTCTTCTTGTTCTATCCGCAGCAGGGTTGCCTTCTCTAATTCCACCAACTCATCAAGTGGTAGGAGGAGAACATCTTCACTAGCTGCACCCAGATTGACAAGCTTGTCAATAATCTCCACCCTTCTCTGATTGTTGATAGCCTCGTGATTGACTACAGCTGTTTTGCTACTTGTAGCTAATAGTTTCTTAGAGGGAAGCCTACCTTTTCTTCTAAGCTTTTCCAACCTTTCTTCCTCTTGCAGTTCTTCCGCAGTCAACTTCCTTTTACCCTTAATGTCTTTAGAAGCTTTAGACTTTGGAGGTTCTTGCGCAGAGGTTTCAGGTTGGTGGGTGGTGATTTGAGTCTGTGATGATGATGATGTTTGAGTGAGAGGTGTTTTGAGAAAGTCTTCACTATTTACCTCAAATGCTAGTTTAAGAATTGCATCTGTGATAATTAGATCAACAGACAGAGAGTATAGTCACTCCACAGCTTGGATCTCAGCTTCGGAAGTTTGAAATACTTCTTCCACAGCTTTGACTTCACCTTCTGAAGTTAGTGGCATTTCACTATCTGTCCCAACTGTTTCAGTTGCTAGGCCATCAGTCCCCATATCTATTTTGAATTCAATCTCAGGTTCAATGGGACCTTAGGTTGACCAACTTCCTTGACAATGTTAGATGGTGTATTCCATCTTTGAAGCTCTTCAGCTCCAAAATATGCCAAAGCTACATCTGGGCTTGGCTGATCAAGGGAGGAGCTCATCTGAAATTTGGTTAGGAATCTATTCAAATCAATGAGCATCCTTGGATCCACTTGAAAGATGATAGGGGGAGGCTCAGGGAAAACAATTGATTGCTGAGCATGATATCTTGAAGAGAGAGTAGAGAGAACTAAGCTTTGTTGCTCCATGTGTGCTTCACTCTAATCATTCTCCCCCTTTTTGGTAGCATCATCTTGAGAGGTAGATGAGCTAGAGGAGGAAGTCAGAGATACTTGTATAGGTACATGCCTAACAGATCTCTCAATCTTTTTCTCAGCTAGTTGAGCCTTGAGATTTTCAATCTTAAGTTGCTGAGTGGCAGACCTATCCTCTAAAGTCTTAATCCTGGATTCAAGGTTTGAGACTTTAGAAATTAGGTCTTGAATGGTGAGTTGCATACTTCCCTCATCTTCTTTAGAAGAATCACGGGGAGATGAGGTAACATACCTAGTATGTTCATCCTCACCACAAGATGTGGTTTCTTGGCGCCCTAGTTTCCCTTGCTTGATGATGTCTCTTTCAGAGTCATCAAAAGGCACGATTGTCGTAGATACAGTCTCAGATATGTTACCACTGTCCTGAGGGTCCAATGAGGCACCTTCAGTAGTGGTAGCTGAATCTACATGAGTCCCTTCCACATCAGTGGGACTCACCTCAGTTTGGGTTTGCTAATGGGGGCTAGAAATCAAAGATCTCTCTAGCTTAGTTGATCTTTAGAGAGGTGTTGTGGATCAACTTTATTGCCTTGAAGATACATGATTTCTTCATCAGTACCTATAAGAAGGTCAGTAAAGGATATGAAAGTTAAGCCTAATGACCCCAGACTTTGATTAATGTCTAATGGCATTGAGCCTATGATGGGGCTGTCCCTTTTTGGCTGCTCAGGAGAGTATAGAGACTTATCCTGAGGGTTTTCAGCTTGGGTTTGGGGCTCATGGGATTGAGACTGAGGAGACTCAATACCAATATTGAGGTCAATTGTCAAGGAAGGTGGGACCTCAGACTGAGTGGGAGCCCATGTTTCCACTCTAGCCTTTTTGGATAGAACAGGGGAAACTTGTTCAATCAGAGGGGATTGAACAAGGGTTCGTTTGGAGCGTCTCTGGTATGTAATTTTGATAGGGTGAGAAGGAAGATTTGGCAATGTGGTGGTTATTGCTGGTGTGGGTTCATCACCTGTGGGGTTAACAGGGATGTCACAAGGAGCCATTGGCTCAATCATAACTGGAAGTAGCTCAGTGTGTCTTCCAGTGAAGTTGGTGGATACCCTCTTCAACACCTTGAATATGGTCGGCCTCATGTGAGGGACAGTTAGAGCAGCTACACAAACAAGCTTACTCTGATCCAGCTCACAGTTGATTATGTGCTGAATAAACCTGGGATACATGTAAAATGTTTCCCTCTAAAGGTTTCTCATAAGATTGGTCAGCACAAATCTTGAGTAGTTGAAGCGGAGGCCTTTTACCAACCCGTGAACTAGGCATCCTAGTTCATAAGGAATTTGATCCTACCCCCAGACATATTTGACAGACAGTGAAGGACTATGTGAAGAAGGAACTTCCCGTTATAGGAGAAATTGAACTTGCACACCGTGGACCTGCTCACATCACCACCATATCCCATCTAGGTATATGTGTCATCTAGGTTTGATTTGGGGAATTCCGTAGGAGAGCCTTCATCATGAAGCTCGAGATGCTCCCTGATGATTTGTTTGGATATGATCAATTCCTGACCACAAATGCTTGACTGAATCACCCTAACTCCGTTGAGGGTTACAATCTGTCTGTTCCCCTAAAACTCTGCCTTTTGGTTTGAGTAAAGAGTGGGGTTGACAGTTAGGGCGGTGTAGTAGGTCGATTGGGTAAGGAAGTGGATGCTTTCGGCAAAGTCAGCATCCTTAGAAGAGTCAAGGAATGTGACTTGGTTGTGCTGAGGGTTTAATGCCATTGTTTAAGAAAGTTACAGAGGAAATGAGGTTGATTTTAGGAGTAAAACCAGAGATGAAGAAAACTTAGGGCTATGAAATTGGTAAAAAGATTAAAAGGATAGGTCGGAAGTATTTAAATGGGTGAAATGGCGGATGGATAAGGTGAAATGACAGTTTGCGGTATGATGTGACAATGGCAGTAAGGTTAAATCCATTTAAATTCCGACATCATTAATAAAATCTTTGCCTTTTTCAGAGTGGGGCCCAAAAGATTTCCGTTACACAGTAAAGCTTTCTTCCAAGTGTAAAAGTTTTTCCGAAGGTAATCTTCTTCCGAAGCTAAACTTACTTCCGAAGGTAACTTTATCCAATTTACTTTCGAGAGTAAGAAGGCCTTCCAAGTGAAGAAGCTTATTAAGTTTTGGAAGTAGATTTGATATCTTATCAAATGCTTCTTCCGAGACTAAAAACTTTTCGGAAGATAATATTAACCTTGGAGGAATTATCCTTCGGAAGAGATGTATGACATCTTCCGAGGGTTAATTTCACTTCGGAAGAACTTTCACTTAGTAAAATTTTAAAACAAACCTTTTGTAACAGGGCTTAAATTGTATTGACAAGAACAAGACACAAATTTTAAAAGGTTTTCAAATGAGATAGACTAATCAATGTTATCATCCCAATAGTCGTAATAAGATACTTAAATCTTTGTTCATCAAATGCCTTGGTGAACAAATCAGCATATTGTTCATTTGAATCAACTTTGACTAGTTTAATCAGGTTTTTCTCATGAATATCTCTAATGAAATGGTACCTGATATCAATGTGCTTTGTCTTGGAGTGCTTAACCGGATTTTCTGTAATAGAAATGGCACTTGTGTTGTCAATGTGGATAGGAGTCTCCATGAAATTGAATCCATAATCTAACATCTGGTTTTGAATCCATAGCAGCTGAGCATAGCAACTAGCAGGAGCAATGTATTCAGCTTCAACAGTTGATGTTGAGACATAGGATTGCTTCTTGCATTGCCATGAAATTATCCTTCCACCAAGAAATTGACATCCTCCTGATGTTGATTTCTTGTTGATGTTGCAGCCACCATAGTCACTATCAGTTTAGCCATAGAGATTGAAGTTGTTGTTCCTTGGATACCAGAGACCTAGTTTAGGTGCTCCTTTGAGATATCAGAGGATTCTCTTGGCAGCAACTAGATGAGACACCTTTGGAGTGGCTTGATATCTTGCACAGATGCAGGTTGCAAACATGATATCAGGTCTACTTGCTGTGAGATACATCAGAGATCCAATGATTGCCCTATACTGATGTTGATTAGTATCCTCTCCTTCAGAGCCAGGACAAAGATTGTGATTCCTGGGTATAGGAGTCTTCGCTGGCTTGCAATCTTTCATATCAAATCTTTCTAAGATGTCTTGAGCATACTTCGAATGATTGATAAAGAACCCTTCTTTCATATGTTTTATCTGAATTCCAAGGAAAAAGTCCAATTTTTCTACAGAACTCATTTCAAATTTCTTCTTCATAATGCTCTCAAAATCCTTACACATTTGTGTAAGGATTCCTTTAAGTCTGATGCAAACCAAAACATCCAATGTCTCTCTGCAAGTAATGCACTAAGAACTGAAGTAGAATTGCTTCGGAAGTTTTACACCATGCACTAGAAATATTCTAAGTGTAAAATCTTCCGAAGCCAAGACCAATATCTTCCGAAGCCAAATATGAAGTCTTCCGAAGCCTCAGAGACAAAGTCTTCCGAAGCTTCATCCTATGAAGACAGATTTCTTTTGAAGACTTTTAGTAACATGCTTTATCTGATGTACTGTTCCATAAAGCTGGACACCTTTCCGTTGCATCTCTGTAAAGTCACCAACTTACATGAGTTGGTGAAAGGTCCATGCTTTTGGTAACTGTACATTGAGGTCTTGAGTCCATGCTTTCTACTTTATGTACTTTTATCCTTTTTGTAATATATTAGGATGTGAGCTATGGCATGTCATAGTCACAAGTCAAAAGGCAGATATACCTTTTGATTCTACAATTGATTTTGTTTGTGTCTAGTCAATTGTATCCAGCTGGCTTTCAAAGTATAGCCGGCTGTAGGTTGTAGTATAAGTATTCCATGTTCTAGTATCTTTCTTTATGCTTTGTAACACTTGTAATAGAACTTGAGAAAGCAATATACTGCATCCTTGAAACCCAAATCTCTTGTTCTGTCTCTTTATTATTACTTGTGTTCTTTGTATCATTATCTTGGTTAATTCAGTTTACTGTTTGATCAAGTTTGGTTAATCTCCTCTTTGTGTTGTTGTGTTGTAATTGTTAAGCCCTTAACCGGTCCTGCAATTGGTATCAAAGCATTTCAGGCTCTTGATATAAGATCTCACCATCTTAAGATCCCTCACACACACAAATACTAAACTTTCAAATGGCATCCATTTCAAAGACTGATATGAAAACTGGAACCATGAACAAGTCCCCACGGATCACTCTTGATGACTTTGATACCTGGTGTATGAGAATGGAAGGTTTTATCAGGTCTCTAGACTCAAGAATGTGGGAATCTTTTGAAAATGGACCTTTCATACCCAGCACTCCTTCTGCTACGGGTGCTGGTATGATCCCCAAAGATGTTGCTAACTACTCTGATGAAGATAGGAAGAGAGTAGAGATTGATAGAAAAGCCATGACTGCTCTTCAAACTACCCTTCCAAACTCTATGTACAGAGGTTTCAAGAAGTGCAAAACAGCTAAACAGCTGTGGGATGCACTAAAACTGATGTATGAAGGCTCCTCTGAAGCCAAGGAGAACAAGAAGGATCTTCTGAAGCAGCAGTTTGAAAATTTCACCTTCAAAACAGGTGAAACCATGACTCAGCAATACTTCAGGTATGTTGGGATAGTGGATACCCTTGTGGATGGAGGAGTTCCTCTTGAAAACAGAGACATTGTAAGGAAGTTCATGTCCTCACTTCCTAGGCAATGGACACACTATTGTGTAGTGATCAAGAGGACTGAAAATCTCAAAACTCTTACTCTGACAGAGTTATATGAGATTCTCAGTGGCTACCAGATGGAGATGAACATGCAAGGTTCATCTGGCAACTCCAACAATCAATTGGGTTCAGCCCTGCATGTGGTTGAAAGGGATAGCATAGAACCCCAACATCATCTCATATGCTACCCTGACAACTCACCAAAGGGTCCTTTCATCACCTTCCCAGAGACACCCAGGGAGAACTACACCAAGTAAGCCCATTCCAAAAGACAAGCTCTTCTCAAGCTTTTGTGTCTTCTGATGAAAGTTGTGGTAACTCTCTTTTCACTCTTGAAGACCTGGATTGTATCCATCCAGATGACCTGGAATATATGGAAATAGTTCAGCAGATGGCTCTTCACACTCTAGAGCCAAGAAGTTCTACAAGAGAACTGGAAGAAGGTTTCCAAGCAATGCAACCAGTGGAAAGTTTGGCTTGGATAAAAGCAAAGTCAAGTGTTACAACTGTAACTTGATGGGCCACTTTGCTAGAGAGTGTAAGGCACCTAAAACAAATGGTGGCCAAGCACAAACCAGACCAACCTACACTGACAAAGCCCCTCAGAATGAAAAGCCAAACCAACAAGCTGCTGTTGATGTTGAAGAAGGATGCTTTGACTGGAGCTTTCAGGTGGAAGATGCTTCTCCAAACCAAGCACTAATGGCAGATCATGATGAAGCCAAGGTATTGGAACATCTCTGTACTCCTGAATTGCTAAAGTTAACAGATACAGGTCCTATAACTTGGAGATGAGATCTGATCTTGAGTCCTTAAACATTTTAAAATCTGATTTTAGAAAGTCTGAAAATGATTATAAACTAAAGATAGAGGACTTAGAGAAAACCATTTCAGTTCTAAAACATGAACATACAGATTTTAGGACTCAAATCCAAGATCTCATAACCAAGCTGACTGAGTGCCAGGCTGAGCTTGTGATCAGCAAAGCCAGGGCAGAAAAGAGTGTTCTTGAAGAAGAGACTTTCAAGAACATGATATCCTCATCCCTGCACAACAAGGTGTGTTATCAAAATAGACAGGGACTGGGATCAAATGAGATAGCTCCTCCACACACAATCTTGTCTGTAAGATCTCCTAGGTGTGGAACTTGTGAAGATGAGCTTCCTCTCATAGATCCTATAAGTGAAGAGGATGAAGAAGAGATAGTGAAGAATTCCTCTGAGAAGAGTGAAGAGGAGGATTCTACTAAGGGCCACTATCCTTCTGAGGAGAAGAAGACTACTGTGATGACCAAGTCAAAGAGAAAGAACTTGATCAGGAAGAGCAAAAGAAAAGCAAAGAAGGCTCAAGAGATCAAGGCTAATTTTGACTCTAAGCAGAAACAAGTTTTTATCTCTGCAGGGTTTGAAGTAGTAAAGACTGAAGACATCAACCAAAACTCTTCAGCTAAGAGTTCTGGTTCCTGTTCAAATCATCTCAGTACCAGGAAGAAGACTGATCTGCTGTGTACCACTACTGCACAGCCTGGACCATCAAACTCCAAGAACAGTTCACAGCCCAAACGAACTGTCTCATCATCTACAAAGATGAAGGTGGAGAAGGGATGTGACCAAAGACAGTCTTGCTCTCATAAGGAGACTCTTGTGAAGAAGAAAATGTTGTGTGTCATGTGTGAAAGTACCTCTCACATTGCTAAGGATTGTCCATACAATCCTAAAAGTACTGTCCATATGACCAATACAAAGACTTCAAAGAGTTTGAAGAAGATTCAAGCTTCGGAAGGAAAATCTGTTTCCTTTGGAAGCTCCAAATCAAAGAAGAAGGTAAATGGAAAATTACCTTCGGAAGGAAAGTTGGTCTCGAAAGAAAGGAATTCTTCTAAAGCACTAAAATCTGCTGCAGTGACTGTAGAATCTTCCGAAGGTTCAGCATCAAAACTTGTGAAGTCCCAAAAGCTTCCAAGGTTTTGAAGGTCATGTCCAAGACTCCAAAGGTGGTATGGAAGTCTAAGAAAGACCAAATACTCAAGATGATGAGTTGAGGACAGTCAGGATTATTACCTGCAGTCCACGAACTATGACATTGATGAAATCATTTCTCTCCCCTTAGAACAACTAAATGAACTAGCTGACATAGAAGTGTCAAGAGAGATGGAAGAAAAAGAGGATGCAAGGTTACTTCTCCAATTCAAAGAGGAGAAGAGACAGAAAAGACTCTACAAGCATGCTCCTACACTCTCCCCAGTTCAAGAAAGCCCTGTACAAGAAGATGTGGTTCAACAAGAACCTCAGGTAGACAAAGAAGAAGATAGGATCAAAATGATCAACTACCTGAGTGCCACAGGCTTCTATCAGGCAGATGCACTTCTTCCCTTGTCCTATGACTTTGTTGAGTCTGAGTACTTAAAATAACTTGAGCTTGAGTTAGTCAAGGAGAGAAATACAACTAAGAAGAAGCTAAGGGAAGAAGCTGCAAAGTCAAGAGCCATCATCCAGAAGAGTATGAAGAAGTCTGCTGACAGACAAAGGATGATGAGCTTCTTGAAGCTGTATGGATTCTCCGGAAGGAGACTTGGCCATATGTCTCTATCCACAATGGATGAGCATATAAGGGTAATTAAGCAGAAGATAAAGAGTGGATAGCTGATTGACTTACACTCTCTTCCAAGTCAAGTCCCACCTGAAGTGGAGGTTAAGGTTGAACAACCTGAGACAACACAACCCAGACCTCCTGCTGAGCCTCAGCAAGCTTCATCTTCTGATCCAGAGCAGGGTCAAACTCCATCTCCTTTTGAACCTGTGAGGGAGGAAAACCCAACTGAGAAAGACAAGGATGATCAACAAGGTGCTGCAGACCAGTCTTCTCAGTTAAAGTCATCTAAGAGGAAGAAGAGGATGGCTTCTAAACCAAAGACTAAGAAGAAGAAGCCTAAATCATCTACCTCTACACCTCAGGTTGAGTCAGATCAACCTGAGAAAGTGCATGAAGAGGCAGCCCAATCAACTCCAATGCAAGTGGCTTCTCTTGCAGCTGAGACACCCATCTTATCCTGGACCTTCTCTACCAATCCAGAAAGATGGCATGTAATCAGAGATCAAGGTGTTGAGAATGTCTATACATGGCAAGTCATAATCAACCTACCTCTGCATGATCTCTTTGAGATGAGAAGATATTATGAGAGTTTGAGTGATCCTGACCATCTGATGAAGAAGGGTATGGTCATCATCGTCCTGAAGACTACAAATATCTGAAGATCTTCTAAATGTTTTGGTAGCATCAGCCTAGGGGGAGTTTGTAAGTATTTCTATAAGTCTAATGCAACCAAAACATCCAAAGTCTCTCTGCAAGCATGCACAAAATAACAGAAGTAGAAATGCTTCGGAAGTTTTACACCATGCACAAGAAATATTCTAAGTGTAAAATCTTCCGAAGCCAAGACCAATATCTTCCGAAGCCAAATATGAAGTCTTCCGAAGCCTCAGAGACAAAGTCTTCCGAAGCTTCATCCTATGAAGACAGATTTCTTCCGAAGACTTTTAGTAACATGCTATATCTGATGTACTGTTCCATAAAGCTGGACACCTTTCCGCTGCATCTCTGTAAAGTCACCAACTTACATGAGTTGGTAAAAAGGTCCATGCTTTTGGTAACTGTACATTGAGGTCTTGAGTCTGTAACTTTCTACTTTATGTACTTTATCCTTTTTGTAATAGATAAGAATGTGAGCTATGGCATGTCATAGTCATAAGGTCAAAAGGTAGATATGCCTTTTGATTCTACGATTGATTTTGTTTGTGTCTAGTCAATTGTATCCAGTTGGCTTTCAAAGTATAGCCGGCTGTTTCTAGTATCTTTCTTTATGCTTTGTAACACTTGTAATAGAACTTGAGAAAGCAATATATTGCATCCTTGTAACCCAAATCTCTTGTTTTGTCTCTTTATTATTACTTGTGTTCTTTGTATCATTATCTTGGTTAATCCAGTTTACTGTTTGATCAAGTTTGGTTAATCTCCTCTTTGTGTTGTTGTGTTGTAATTGTTAAGCCCTTAACCGGTCCTGCAATTTGGTCATTTGATAAACCAAATATGATGTCATCAACATAGACTTGTACGAGCAAAATGTCTTTCCCAGACTTTCATATGAATAAAGTCTTGTCAATGGTACCTCTGGTGTAACCATTTTTAGGAGAAATGAGACAAAGTCTCGTACCACAGCCTAGGTGCTTGGTGCAACCCATAGAAAGCTGTATCCAAGTTGCCACATAAGTGGGCTGCTATGGGTCTTCAAATCCTGGAGGCTAGCACACATAGACTTCCATGTCTATATCCTCGTATAGAAAGGCACACTTGACATCAAGCTGGTAGACTGTAAAGTTCTTGGATGCTGCATAAGCAAGAAAGATTCTCACTTCCTCAAGTCTTGCATTAGGTGCAAAGACATCAGTGTAATCAATTCCCTCCTCTTGTGTGTACCCTTGAACTACCAGTCTTGCCTTATTTTTGATAATCAGGCCTCTATCATCTCTTTTGTTCCTGAATACCCATTTAGTGCCTATTGGTACTTGACCGGATGGTAGAGGACATAGGTTCCAAACCTTTTGTCTTTTGAATTGAAGAAATTCCTCTTGCATTGATTCAACCCAACTACTATCCTTCTAAGGCTTCTTCTACCTTTTTTGGCTCCATATGTGATAAGAAATATGAGTACAGACAGACATTCCCATTGTGAGTTTGTCCCTTTGTTCTCACGCCATCAGAATCAGCTGGGTGAGTGTTATGAATCCTGAGCCTAGGAATTACATCCAGTTGCATGGTTAGATCCAAATTGGACATGTTTTGCTCAAGAACTTGAACACTTGGTCCAGCTGATGTCTCATATTCATTCAATAAGGACTGATTGAATGAAGGAGAGACAACATCAGTATCAGTTGGTTATAGAGCAGTATTAACAGTTGTTTGTTCCTTCAAAATACTGCTTCCATCAACTTGGTGTTGTACATTGTCACTAGATGAGTTTTGAGGCTCACTTTGTTGACAACTTGTTGAAGCTCTACTGGTTCTTGAGATAGTTATACTATCAGATCTTCCAATTGTGGGAGCTTGATTTTCAGCATTTCTTAGAGAACATGGAAGAGGTTTGGGTAACTCAAATAGTTGGTCATCATCAGAATCACTTTTAGTACCTATTCCAGTTGAAACATTCTCACTAGAAGGTTTAGAATAGTTTGGAAACAATTCTAAATCAAAGATATGATCAGGTCCATTCCCCCTAACACAAGGAGTGTGCTCATTAACAACATATTGGATGATTCCTCAAATTGTTTATTTTTAATGTTGTAAACTCTATAGGCAATAGAGTTGGATGAATATCCAACAAGATAGCATCATCTAATTTTTCAGCAATTATGCCAAATTGTCCTCTGTGTTAAGTATGGTACACCTGCTACCAAAGGATCGGAGGAGAAAAGCCCAAGAACGTGGCCTTTTGTTCCATAGCTCATAAGGGTCTTGCCACATAAGCCAATGAACGGTGGCCTTTTGTTCCATAGCTCATAAGGGGTCTTTCCATGTGGCTTAACAACAAGAAATCTGTGCTGCAATAGCATGCAGTGCTGACTGCCTCTGCCCAAAATGTTAGAGGCAGTTTTGAATCAGCTAACATGGTTCGAGTAGCCTCAATAGGTGTCCTAATTCTCCTCTCAGCAACACCATTTTGTTGAGGAGTTCTAGGGGCATTATACTGTCTGGCAATCCTTTTTGAGTTACAGAATGAGTCAAGAAATTGATTCTTAACTCAGTCTCTTGATAACTTCTAATAATCTTAACCTTGTGATCAATTTGACTTTCAATTTTAAGAATAAAAGATTTTAAGGTTTCAGCAGTTTCATCTTTAGTTCTTAAAAAGAATACCCATGTAAATCTAGTAAAATCATCAACGACACAAGGCAGTATGATTTCCTTCCAATGCTCATTATACTTGTGGGACCAATAGATCCATGTGTAATAAGTGTAATGGAGTGGTGATAGAGTTAACTACTTGTGGATTTATGAGATGCTCTATGTTGCTTTCCTTTCAGACATGCAACACAGTTGGATTTATGAGATGCTCTATGTTGCTTTCCTTTCAGACATGCAACACAGTTATCTTTGCAGAAAAATCCTTTTTAGGCAAACCATGTACCAAGTTATTTTTAACCAATTTATTCATGGTTTTAAAATTTACATGACACATTCATCTATGCCATAAAGTTGAGTTATCACCATCAGCTTTGGAAAGAAAGCATGATACTTCACCTAATGGGGAAGCATTGTTCATATCCAGCTTGTACATATTTCCTTTCCTGGGAGATCTAAGAAGCACCAATTCTTGAGGAATTGTCATCCCGGGTTTGAGGATAATATACTCATGTTCTGTGAAAAGCATTTCGTGCTTTTGATCACAAAACTGAGAAACACTTAAAAGATTGTGTTCAAGCTGTTTGACAAAGTTTACTTTATCGACTCTTAACTTGCCATTGGATACACTTCCTCTGCCAGAAATGTATCCTCCAGCCTCACCTCCAAACTGAACAGGACCTCCAATTAAATGTTGAAATTGTTAAAGAAGAGATCTGTTTCCAGTCATGTACCTGGAGCATCCACTATCTACAATCCATACATTGTCATTCTTGTCATGAATGTCCCTGCACATAAGGTGAAAAAGTTAGTATTTATTGGAAACCCAAGCCTTGCTGGTCTTGGGCTTTTCCAATGATGAGGATTTAATTGAACCAAAGTGTATGCATGGGGGTTCAATAGATGTTTGTGAAGAAGAGGTTTGGGCTGTAGCATCTTGTTTGATCTTCCAATCCATCCATTGGCTAATCAATGTAGATGAGCTTGATGAAGCTTGGGTAGCATGGCATACTTCCGAGGCTTCTTTCTTCTCGGAAGAAGCTTTCTTCACCTTTTCTTCTGAAGCAGTCTTCTTTTCGGAAGGTTTCAAAGAAACTCTTTTGTTCTTTTAAATTTTCTTAGCCTTATCTTCCGAAGCTATTTCCCTTCGGAAGAATGAGTTTCTTCAGAAAGCAACTTTGCTTTGGAAACAAGCTTTCCTTTTCTCATCACTTGGACCATGTGATAGTGTCCAAATGTAAAACTCTCTTGACTCCTTTCTTAACATTATTTGCATAATGTGTGCTTGCAGGATTGTAGTAACAATCTTTAGCCATATGGTTTTACAGACCACCTATTGTGCATGCAATGTTAACCTTTGTGGGATGTGAAGACTCTGTTTCTTGCTCTTCTTGTCCTTATCAACAGTCTTTCCCTTCAACTTCTGATCCTTCAGCAGGACTGGAGTGCTAGTATTACACTCCTTTCCAGTATCAAAGCTTCCAACCACTTGGAATCCGGCTGAAATAAACACACCCTTTTGTTTTAGGTCTATTTTCAACTTGGATTCAGCAACTTTCTTGGCAGTTTTTCTGGCTTCCTTAGCCCTGTTTCTTCTGGCTTTGGTGGTTAGGGGTTGATCATCACTAGTGGGAGTGGGTTGATTTACCTAGTCCTTTCCTATGATGGTCTCCATAATTGTATCACTCTTCAACTCATGAGGTGGTGGGTCAACAGTTGGAACCTCTTGCTCTTTCGTCCCACATCTTGGTTGTCTGATAGACTCATAAGAATGTGGTGGAGCAATTTTATTAGTCCCCAATCCACCTTTGTTTTGATAACAAGTTTTTGAGTGGGAGGATGATGCAAGAATGGCTTGGAAGTTTTGCTTAGAGATAGCATGCTTCCTGGCTTGTGCCCTAGCTGTGACCAGGTGGGCTTGAGCCTCACTCAACTTGGAGATTAAATCTTTGATTTGAGTCCTATAGTTGGTATGTTCATGTTTTAAAAAGGACACAATTTTCTCCAACTCTTCAATTTTCATTCTATAGTTAGATTCAGCCCTTTTAAAAATCTTTTTAAGGATATTCAAAGACAATATCAGATTTAATTTCCATGGTGTAGTCCTGATACAATTTAACTTTAGCAATGCAAGCTGGAGTACAGAGGTGTTCAAATACCTTGTTATCAGTTCCAGCCATCAATGCTTGAGCAGGGGTCACATCCTGCACCGTGAAGCTCCAGTCCACCTCTTGAGCAACAGCAGCTGTGTGTTGTTCAGTTGACTTCCCGGTGGCTTTAGGTGTGGTGGGATGTGTGGAGCCTTGAGAGGTTCGCGGATTGGATTTGGGAGCCTTGCATTCCCCGGCAAAGTGGCCAAGTTGGTCATAGTTGTAACATTTAGCCTTTGTCTTGTCAAACCCGAACTTGTTGTTAGTTGGGTTTTGGGGAAATTGCCTTCAAGTTCTCTTAAAGAACTTCTTTGCCCTGTAAGTTAACAGAGCCATCTATTGTACAATATCCATGTACTCAACATCATCTGGGCTGAAACATTCCAGATCATCAAAGCAAAACTGAAAAATCACTAGAATGGCCATTTTTGAGACAAAGGCACAACTATCCTGGAAAGGACTTAACTGAGCCTGTTGAGACCTTGGAGTCTCAAGAAAGGTAATGTATGGCCCTAAAGAACAGGATGGCTGCTGGGAGTAAGTCAGGTACTGCTGAGGTAGGAGGGTCTTGAGCCTTCAACAACCATTGAAGCGTTGCTAGCAGAAAGGCTTAAGGGTTTGCTCACCTGGTGGCCTCTTTTGTTTTCCATCTCTACACGGTATCCATCAAGGATGCCATATAGTTCAGTCATCCTGAGAGAGTTTAAGTTCTCTGTCATCTTGATAGAGACATAGTAGAAAGTCCACTCATTTGGAAGTGCACTCATGAACTTTCTTGAGAGATCTCTCATCTCAAGAGTCACTCCCACAGACTGAAGTGATGAAATAAGATCCATATACCTGAAGTATTGCTGGCTGAGGGTCTCTCCAGTAATATAAGTAACGTTTTCAAACTGTTGCTTCAGGGAATCTTTCTTGGAGTCATTGGAGCTGGCATACATATGAGACAAAGCATCAAAGAGTTCTTTGGCTGACTGGCAATGCTCAAATCCCACCATGATGGAGTTGGGTATGGCAGTCATAAGGACAGTCATTGCTTTTCTATCGATCTCTAGTCGCTTGTGGTCTTCATCAAAATAGTCTTCAACAGCCTTCTCTATCATAGCACCATTTCCAGCTGGTGCTGTAACTTTTGGCTTGTAAGGGCCATTGGTGATAGATTTCCACATCATGCTGGCTTGATACCTAATGAAACTTTCAATACGTCTACTCTAAGATCTAAAGTTTTCAGGGGTGATGATGGGTGATTTAAACATCATCCCCATTTCCCCTTCAGATGATTTTTGATTGTAGGCCATTTTGAGTGTGGTGAAAATATGAGTGAAGAAAAAGGTTGATTTGGATGGTAAGATCTCATAATCAAGAGCCTAACCTGGCTCTGATTTAGGATCGGTTTTTATCACTTAACACAAGTATTATCCCTCAAACTCACTAAGTCACTCGGTTTGATGATGCAAACTCCCTTGAGAGTTGATAGTAATATACTAAGTAAACAAACACAAGAAGATAGTTTTTCAAGATACTTGTATATATTATTTCTCAAATCAAAGTGTTACAAGACTCTTACAAGCATGTTTACAGAGTTACAATGAGAAACTATATATACTACTATCTACAACCGGTTATACTTTGATACCAGCTGGGAACCTACGACTAAAGCAAATACTACATTGCTAAAGGTAAGGTATCCTAGATAAAATACTATCTAAGATTTGGTAGTCATGACATGTCCATGACTTACCTTTTGGTCACCAACTAAAGTTGGTAACTGTACTAACTAATAAGGAATGAACAGTGGAATAAAGTATGGTCAACTACATGGGCGTGGAAAAGCACCATGCAGTATCTCAGAGGTTGTAGCGGATCTGTCAGAAGGATCATACTTATGTCCACTGGTTCATAGTAGGTTCTTCCAAAGGTTAACTGGCTTCGGAAGAGTCTACTTCTTCTGAGGCTTGATGATCTTCATACTTCGGAAGTCATTGTCTTGAACTCTTCTAAATGTTGATCTTCAGAAGAGGGAAGACTTTGTCTTCGGAAGTTAGAGTTCCTCTTCGGAAGCTCTTTTATTCTTGACCTTTGGAAGTTCAGCTTTTGCCTTCGGAAGTTCTTCATCAGTTGCACCAAAAATATTCTAAGTGTTTGTTTTGGTTGCACCAGCCTTACTTGATCCAACACAACATTTTCTTAAATTCATAACATAATATTTGAAATAGATGACAAAATTTTATTATAGGGTAATAAGCTCTATTTTTTCACAATGTACTCTAGCTCAACAAATCTTAGATGTGCCCATTATACATACTATTAAATTAGAGTTCTTGAGTAAGTTTTAGTTTTTCTTTAAAACATAAGTATTAATACTTTGAAAATTGATTACTAGTGACATATCACAAAAGTGATACAGTGACATTTGGTGACATACTATAAACATACCATGACGTAACCATATGAATTTAATCTAGGCATTATACTTGTAACAGTACAAGACTCTAGTGACATTATAAGGCCCCGTTTTCAAGAGTCCTTATAGTTGGTTGATCATAGCATAAAACATCAACGTTTCACATTTAATTAAAACATTGCATCCAAAATTATATTATTTACCAATTACCAAAAAGTTGTTTGTAATATTTAATTGAATTAAAATAAAGGGACAACACAATTGTCATTTAAAATAAACTTCTATTCATTTAATAGTAGGGTGCGAGCCTTTAGGTGCCAAGTAGTTGCAAACCATGTCATCCCCATCATCTCAGCAAGTTACCTACCAACTAATATGTACGTAAGGTCAAAGTTATCGAGTGAGTTTTGGTCTTATACAAAAAAATAATCTTTTACTTTCATTTACGAACATCATTTACCGTACATAAAAGACCACTTGGCTTTCATATTATTTATTGTAGTGTTCATTATCTTTTATTCTTTAATTATCTTTTCACTTGTTATAATACTAGGGTTGCATAAAGTAAATGCTTACGTTTGGCCTACAACAAAATCTGATCGCAAACAGTTTTGTTTAGATAAACCTCTAATGCTTAATCCACAATGCAAGGCCTGTTTCAATTGTTAGCACGTGTTTAATGGTCCATTCCATTCATTTGACCCATAATGCATAATGTCTAACCAGTCTGGCATGGATTTTGAAGCTACTTGACATCTTGATGAAGATTGGCATCCTGGTATGTTGTTATTACTTAGTTAAAAATATTTATTCTGATGATTTAAAATTAATGATAGATAATGTTTTAAATTATGCTGCTTATAGTTGATGAAAATTTGGTTTAAGAACTTGTGTTTTTAAGTCCAAATCCAACTGCGAGATTGCATAGAAACGAGACCTTATAAGTTGGTATAGAGCTATAGTTTGAGAGATTTAAATATTTTGATGCTTAAACGTAAAACTAAAAATGGGACTGAATAAAGGATGCCAACATGGGTAGCTTTATACCAAGACGTACAGATATAGAAGTTTCTATTTAGATAAGATAATTTTAGACTTTCGATTGCACCTTTCGATGGAGACAAGAAGTATAGACAAAGAAGTTTCTATGTAATGGGCTCAGTTTTGATGTAATGGTGACAATTACGATGTCCCCCAATCAACTTTTTATGGGTAGAAACAATTCTTCAAATCTTCAAGTGTTGTTCTTTTAACAAAATTGAACACCACCCAGAAATGCAAGAACATGCCCAAAAAATCAACAAGAACTAGAAAGAACATCCATCCTCAAGCAAAATCCGATCATGCACATAACTTAGAATACAAGCAATACCCAAACATAACCCAAATGATGCAAGAAAGCTTGACTTTTTAAAGAAATGACAATGTAATAGTAACAAGATCTCAAATAGCATCAAATCCGATAAGCATGAAATAATACCTCAAATATTGATAAAAAAAACTCCTTGATTTGACCAAAAATCAAGAGATAAAAGCTCCAATACCAAATGTAGGTCCTAGGACAATGTCAAATCAATATCCAATAACACAAAGACGAAATAAGTCCGTTATGGGAGTGTAATCACTCAATCTCTCGATGATACATGAACAACAATATATAGAACACAATAATGATAAACAATGATGAACCAGACATACAAATCACTTCAAATGCTTTTTGTATTCACTAATAACACTGTACAAGAAATGAGAACAATTAAAGTATTTATAGTGAATACTATTGCCAATTGAAAGTTCAATTTTCAATTGAAACATTTGTTTCGATTCGCAAGCATACTTTCGATTTGTAAGGATTCCTATAAGTCTGATGCAACCAAAACATCCAAAGTCTCTCTGCAAGCAATGCACTAAAGAACTGAAGTAGAATTGCTTCGGAAGTTTTACACCATGCACTAGAAATATTCTAAGTGTAAAATCTTCCGAAGCCAAGACCAATATCTTCCGAAGCCAAAAGTGAAGTCTTCCGAAGCTTCAGAGACAAGTCTTTCGAAGCCAAATAGTGAAGACAGATTTCTTCCGAACACTTTTTGAGATATGCCTTTATCCGATGTACTTTACCATAAAGTTGGACCACCTTTCCGCTGCAACTCTGTAAAGTCACCAACTTACATGAGTTCGTGAAAGGTCCATGCTTTTGGTAACTGTACATTGAGGTCTTGAGTCCATGCTTTCTACTTTATGTACTTTATCCTTTTTGTAATATATTAGGATGTGAGCTATGGCATGTCATAGTCACAAGTCAAAAGGCAGATATGCCTTTTGATTCTACAATTGACTTTGTTTGTGTCTAGTCAATTGTATCCAGCTGGCTTTCAAAGTATAGCCGGCTGTAGGTTGTAGTATAAGTATTCCATGTTCTAGTATCTTTCTTAATGCTTTGTAACACTTGTAATAGAACTTGAGAAAGCAATATATTGCATCTTTGAAACCCAATCTCTTGTGTTCTCTTGTTCTGTCTCTTACTCATTACTTGTGTTATTAGTATCATTATTGTGGTTAATCCAGTTTACTGTTTGATTAATCTCCTCTTTGTGTTGTTGTGTTGTAATTGACCACCCTTCATCGGTCCTGCAATTGGTATCAGAGCATTTCAGGCTCTTGATATATATCTCACCATCTTAAGATCCCTCACACACACACAAATACTAACTTTAAAATGGCAGCCATTTCAAAGACTGATATGGAAACTGGAACCATGAACAAGTCCCCACTGATCACTCTTGATGACTTTGATACCTGGTGTATGAGAATAGAAGGTTTCATCAGGTCTCTAGACTCAAGAATGTGGGAGTCTGTTGAAAATGGACCTTTCATACCCAGCACTCCTTCTGCTACTGGTGCTGGTATGATTCCCAAAGATGTGGCTAACTACTCTGATGAAGATAGGAAGAGAGTAGAGATTGACAGAAAAGCCATGACAGCCCTTCAAACTGCCTCTTCCAAACTCTGTGTACAGAGGTTTCAAGAAGTGCAAAACAACTAAACAGCTGTGGGATGCACTAAAACTGATGTATGAATGAAGGCTCTCTGAAGCCAAGGAGAACAAGAAGGATCTCCTGAAGCAGCAGTTTGAAAACTTCACCTTCAAAACAGGTGAAACCATGACTCAGCAATACTTCAGGTATGTTGAGATAGTGGATACCCTTGTGGATGGAGGAGTTCCTCTTGAAAACAGAGACATTGTAAGGAAGTTCATGTCCTCACTTCCTAGTCAATGGACACACTTGTGTGGTGATCAAGAGGACTGAATATCTCAAAACTCTTACTCTGACAGAGTTATATGGGATTCTTAGTGGCTACCAGATGGAGATGAACATGCAAGGTTCATCTGGCAACTCCAACAATCAATTGGGTTCAGCCCTGCATGTGGTTGAAAGGGATAGCATAGAACCCCAACATCATCTCATATGCTACCCTGACAATTCACCAAAGGGTCCTTTCATCACCTTCCAGAGACACGCAGGGAGAACTACACTCAAGGAAGCCCATTCCAAGAGACAGACTCTTCTCAAGCCTTTGTGTCTTCTGATGAAAGTTGTGGCAACTCTCTTTTCACTCTTGAAGACCTGGATTGTATCCATCCAGATGATCTGGAATATATGAAATAGTCCAGCAGATGGCTCTTCTCACTCATAGAGCCAAGAAATTCTACAAGAGAACTGGAAGGAGGTTTCCAAGCATTGCAACCAGTGGAAAGTTTGGCTTGGATAAAAGCAAAGTCAAGTGTTACAACTGTTACTTGATGGGCCACTTTGCTAGAGAGTGTAAGGCACCTAAAACAAATGGTGGCCAAGCACAAACTAGACCAAACTACACTGACAAAGCCCCTCAGAATGAGAAGCCAAAGCAACAAGCTGTTGTTGCTGTTGAAGAAGGAGGCTTTGACTGGAGCTTTCAGGTGGAAGATGCTTCTCCAAACCAAGCACTAATGGCAGATCATGATGAAGCCAAGGTATTGGAACATCTCTGTACTCCTGAATGCATTGCTAAAGTTAACAGATACAGGTCCTATAACTTGGAGATGAGATATGATCTTGAGTCCTTAAACATTATAAAATCTGATTTTAGAAAGTCTGAAAATGATTATAAACTAAAGATAGAGGACTTAGAGAAAACCATTTCAGTTCTAAAACATGAGCATACAGATTTTATGACTCAAATCAAAGATCTCATAACCAAGCTGACTGAGTGCCAGGCTGAGCTTGTGATCAGCAAAGCCAGGGCAGAAAAGAGTGTTCTTGAAGAAGAGACCTTCAAGAACATGATATCCTCATCCCTCCACAACAAGGTGTGTTATCAAAATAGACAGGGACTGGGATCTAATGAGATAGCTCCTCCACACACAATCCTGTCTGTAAGATCTCCTAGGTGTGAAACTTGTGAAGATGAGCTTCCTCTCATAGATCCTATAAGTGAAGAGGATGAAGAAGAGATAGTGAAGAATTCCTCTGAGAAGAGTGAAGAGGAGGATTCTAAAGAAGGGCCACTATCCTTCTGAGGAGAAGAAGACTACTGTGATGACCAAGTCAATGAGAAAGAACTTGATCAGGATGAGCAAAAGAAAAGCAAGGAAGGCTCAAGAGATCAAGGCTACTTTTGACTCTAAGCAGAAACAAGTTTTTATCTCTGCAGGGTTTGAAGTAGTAAAGACTGAAGACATCAACCAAAACTCTTCAGCTAAGAGTTATGGTTCTTGTTCAAATCATCTTAGTACCAAGAAGAAGACTGATCTGCTGTGTACCACTGCTGCACAGCCTGGGCCATCAAACTCCAAGAACAGTTCCCAGCCCATAAGAACTGTCTCAGCATCTGCAAAGATGAAGGTGGAGAAGGGATGTGACCAAAGACAGTCTTGCTCTCATAAGGAGACTCTTGTGAAGAAGAAAATGTTGTGTGTCATGTGTGAAAGTACCACTCACATTGCTAAGGATTGTCCATACAATCCTAAAAGTACTGTCCATATGACCAAGACAAAGACTTCAAAGAGTTTCAAGAAGATTCAAGCTTCGGAAGGAAAGTCTGTTTCCTTCGGAAGCTCCAAATCAAAGAAGAAGGCAAATGGAAAATTACCTTCGGAAGAGAAGTTGGTCTCAGAAGAAAGGAATTCTTCCGAAGCACTGAAGTCTGCTGCAGTGACTGTAGAATCTTCCGAAGGTTCAGTCATCAAAACTTCCGAAGTCCCAAAAGCTTCCGAAGTTTTGAAGGTCAAGTCCAAGACTCCAAAGGTGGTGTGGAAGTCTAAGAAAGACCAAGTGACTGAAGTTTCTCCATCAACAATAGCTCAAGATCCTCCTAGCACAACCATAGGATCTATTACTGTTGCATTACCTTCTATTATACTTAGTGAGCCCAAGACAAAAGGCTTGGGTTTCCAAATGTAACTAATCATTTTCTTTGTGCAGGAACAGCTCAAGACAAACAAGAATGTCTGGATCATTGATAGTGGCTGTTCCAGGCACATGACAGGCAATAGGTCACTACTCCATAACTTTGAGAGGATTGATGGAGGACCAGTTGCTTTTGGAGGAGATGAAGGTGGTTACATTTCTGGAAGGGGCAAGGTCATAAATGGTAAGCTCAACATTGAAAAGGTAAACTTTGTCAAGAAGCTTGGGTACAATCTTCTGAGTGTATCCCATTTTGTGATCAGAGTCATAACATGCTCTTTACTGAGCATGATTGCATTGTTCTCAAGCCTGGAGTGGTCATTCCTCATGAGCACATCCTGCTTAGTCCCCCCGGGAAAGGAACATGTATAAGATGGACTTGCAAGAAACATCTCCCTCTGGAGAAGTTTCATGCTTTCTATCTAAAGCCAATAGTGATGAGTCTTTCCTATGGCATAAAAGAATGTGCCATGTAAACTTTAAGAACATGAATAAACTAATTAAACTAGATTTGGTAACTCGAATGCCAAAGAAAGAGTTTACAAGTGATGATCATTGTGTTGCATGCCTGAAAGGGAAGCAACATAAGGTATCTCACAAGCCTAAGGAAAGGAACTCCATCACTACTCCCCCCTACACTTATTACATATGGATCTCTTTGGCCCCACCAGTGTAATGAGTCTAGGAAGGACCTCTTATTGTTTGGTGATCACAGATGATTTTACAAGATTCACTTGGGTTTTCTTTCTTAGAACTAAGGATGAGACCCCTGAGATTCTAAGAATTTCATCTTAAAAATTGAGAATCAAAGTGATCACAAGGTCAAAACCATAAGATGTGATCAAGGGACTGAATTCAAGAATCAAATCCTTGATACATTTTGTGATGAAAAGGTATTACAAGACAATATAGTGCTCCCAGACTCCTCAGCAAAATGGTGTTGCTGAGAGGAGAAACATGACACTAATTGAAGCTGCAAGAACTATGTTGTCTGACTCTAAACTGCCCATCACCTTCTGGGCAGAGGCAGTAAATACTGCTTGCTATGTGCAAACAGAGTTTTAGTAGTTAAGACACATGGTAAGACTCCTTATGAACTTTGGCACAAGAGAAAACCTTTCATTGGTTTTCTCAGGTCATTTGGTTGTCCTTGCACCATCTTGAATACCAAAGATCAAATTGCCAAGTTTGCTGAGAAATCAGATGATGGACACTTCATTGGATACTCTTCCCAGCTAAGGCTTATAGAGTATACAATCTCAGAACTAGAGTCAGCCAATGTGACTTTCAATGAACACACACCCTGTGTGGCTCGTTCTGGTCCTGATTGGCTATTTGATCTTGATTTAGTTACCAACTGTTTTAACAAATCTTGTGAGAATGTTTTAGGATCTGCAGAAATTTAAATACAGGTGATCCTGATCCAAGATATGAGCTGAGAAGAACTTCAACTCATACATCTTCAGCTTCAGTTGAAACTACTTCAGCATATGAGGTTTCTATCAGCACTACAATGATAAATTCAGCTGATACATATGGGGTACCTTCAAATTCCAGCTCAGAGGCTTCACAACCAGATAAAGATACCTCAATTGTGGAAGACAACAATGGTGATGGTGAAAGTGATCAAGAATTCCTTGATGCTAATAACCACACCATAGATGACAACATCAATGATGTCACACACTCATTGGATCAAGTCAATCTTGATAAGTGTGGTGCTGTGGAGGGTGAATCATCTATGCCAGATTTAAATTTCTCAAATTTAGATCTTTCTCAGCAACTTGCTGTGATCCCTCAGCTTAGGATCCACAAGTCTCACCCCACCACAAACATCATTGGAGATGTTGTCACAGGGGTAAGAACAAGAGGACAAACCCATGAAGCAAATGTTTGTCTTCACTCTTGTTTCTTATCCCAAGATAGAGCCAAAGAAAGTTGATGAGGCTCTAAAGGATGGAAGTTGGGTTGAAGCTATGCAACAAGAGTTGCTTCAATTCAAAAGGCAAAAAGTTTGGAACCTTTGTCCTCTTCCTCATGGGAAAACTACCATTGGAACCAAATGGGTGTTTAGGAATAAGAAGGATGATAGAGGCATTATCATCAAGAACAAGGCAAGACTAGTTGTTCAAGATACACACAAGAAGAAAGGATTGACTACACTGATGTCTTTGCTCCTGTAGCAAGATTAGAAGTTGTTAGGATATTCCTGGCATTTGCTGCATCAAGAACTTCAAGGTCTTTCAACTTGATGTGAAGTGTGCTTTTCTGTATGGAGTGATTGATGAAGAGGTGTATGTCAAACAGCCACCTGGTTTTGTAGATCCTGATCATCCTGATTATGTCTGCAAGCTTGACAAAGCTCTTTATGGGCTGCATCAGGCACCCAGGAAGTGGTATGAGACATTGTCTGAGTATCTTTGCAAACATGAATACAGGAGAGGTACTATAGATGGAACTCTCTTCATCAAAGGACAGGGAAATGACATATTGCTAGTTCAAGTGTATGTAGATGACATCATCTTTGGTTCAACTAATCCAAAGCTCTGCAAAGACTTTGAGAAGCTGATGAACAATTTTGAAATGAGTGCAATGGGAGAACTCAATTTCTTTCTGGGAATTCAAGTGAAGCAAGTTGAAGATGGTATCTTCATAAGTCAGTCAAAGTATGTTCAGGACATACTCAAGAGGTTCAACATGACTGATTGTAAGATTGCTAAGACACCCATAGCCAGAAACCACTCCCTTGGACCTGATCTTGAGGGGGAGTGTGTAGATGAACACTTATACAGGGCTATGATTGGGTCTCTTATGTATCTTACAGCTAGCAGGCCTGATATCATGTTTGCTACATGTATTTGTGCAAGATATCAAGCCAACCCTAAGATGTCTCACCTCATCACTGTCAAAAGAATTCTAAGATACCTCAAAGGTGCTTCAACACTTGGTTTATGGTATCCAAAGAATCCTGACTTCAATCTGTATGCTTATACAGATAGTGATTATGGTGGTTGCAACATGACTGCAAAGTCTACATCTGGGGGATGTCAATTCCTTGGTGGAAGGGTTGTCTCATGGCAATGCAAGAAACAATCCTGTGTGTCTGCATCAACTGCTGAGGCTGAATACATTGCTGCTGCAAGTTGCTGTGCTCAAGTGCTTTGGATTCAAAATCAGATGCTGGACTATGGATTTAACTTCAAGGAGACTCCTATCCACATAGACAACAATAGTGCTATCTCTATCACTGAGAACCCTGTGCAGCACTCAAGGACCAAACACATCAATATCAGGTATCATTTAATAAGAGATAACTATGAAAAGGATTAATAAACTAGTCAAAGTTCATACAGATGAACAATATGCTGATCTGTTTACAAAAGCTTTTGATGAAAGAGATTTAAATATCTAATATCAGCTATTGGGATGATCAACTTTGAGTAGATCTTTTCTTAAAACTAATTCTAATTATTTCTTAAAATATGTGTGTCCTAAGTTGTCTAGTTCATCACTTTCATAAGCTCATGTTTTCTTTGGATATAAAATCCTTTTTGAAGACTTTCCTTAGATTCTTGAAAATTTTCTGATCTTCGGAAGATATTTTTACCTTCGGAAGCAAATCATGTCTTCAAAATAATAACTATCTCTAAGAAATTTTACCTTCGGAAGAAGTTTCAATCTATCTTCCGAAGCTTAAATACTTGTCTCAGACACTTATTTGTTTTCAAGACTTTTTTCTTCCGAAGAAAATTAACTCTCGGAAGCTTTGTTGTTTTATATACAAAGCATTCAAGTGTTTATTTCTCTTCCGAAGCAAAATTTTCAAGATTCTCAGGAAATCTTCCGAAGTCATTTTAGCTTCGGAAGCTTTTTCATTAAAACTTCCGAAGATAATTTACCTTCGGAAGCTTTTCGAATTCCAAGAAAACTACTTTTTGAGCAAAAGTAAACTACTTTTTCAGAGGTGGGACCGACATTCGGATTTCAAAGTTTATCCTCTTTCATTAACTTTGGTTCAAATCCTTTTCACATAAATACCCAACGGTTCCCCCTCTCCCTCACTATCTTCTTCAATTCTACTATTCCTCAAACCTAATTCCCAAACCGCCTTTGCTTTTCACCTTTCTTCATCCTTAAGCTTCTCAAATGGCCAACCTTAACCGCAGAAACAACCCAGATTTCTCCATGCAACTTCACAGGCAACACAATCAGGTTGCTCTGTTAAGCTCTGAGAAAGATGAAAGTTTCTCAGAGATTTGCCAGTTCTTAGCTTTATCAAATTACTTCACCTCCCTAACCATTGATCCTACTCTCTATGAGGATCATCTGCTTGAATTTTGGAAGACCTGCCAAGAGGTCATCATGGATGGGGAGAAGGCACTGTCTGCCACAGTGCAAGGGAGGACAATCTTCATCACTCCGGCCATCATCAACACTCATTTGCAGCTGGATGATGAAGAAGGTGAGTTGTCCTTCCCAAAGGAAGCTGTCAATCATTCCTTTGAGCAGATGGGCTATGAGGGAGATTTCTCTGTAAAGACCTTCAGGAAAGGGAAGGTCTCATCCCAGTGGAAATACCTACTCCATGTGGTTATCCACAGCTTGTCAAACAAGCATGGAGGGTGGGACCAGATTCCTGAGGATCTCTCCTTCATAGTGCATGGAATGGTTCAAGGGGTCAAGTTCAGGTACTCTCAATTTGTTTATACAAACTTGCTTGCTAACTTGGACTCCTTAGAGTATTATATGTTTCCTAGATATGTTCAACACATTCTCAACTGTGAACTGGGCTCACAGTTGAGGGAAACAGATAATATTCTTAAATTGGGACAGATGACCCGGCATCTTTAAAATCATGAAGAAGCCAACTGTAGGCTTCTCAGGGGTAGAAACAGCCCTTGTCCCCAAAATGTTAGAGCTCATTGCTCAAGGTGACAACCTAGCAACACAAGCTAGTGTTGAACCCACACCTTCTACCTCTCTCTACCACTAAAAGTCCTCAAGTAACCCTATATCTCCCCTTCCCCTGAGGAGCAAACCACTCCCATCTCTTCAACAATCAGGGCTGAGGTTCCTCATGCTCACCCTGATGAGCTCACAAGCCCAACTGCCTTAAGCCTTCACTCTGAGTCTCAACACTCAAGTGAACAACCTTCAGGGGACAGTTACCATCCCCAGCCTTTAGATCTAAATCAACCCATTCCCAACCTTTCATTCTATACTATGAAGACTTAGGTTTCAGTGAGTACCATGAGTCTCTCTTCTCTTCCCCTACTCAAAGAGAGATGAGTACTCCTGAGTCTCCTCAGTCTAGCCCACATCAGTCACCTATAACTGAGGTGGATACTTCTGAACCTGTTCAGGATATCCATATGGAAGAGGCTCTCACTTTGCAAGTGATTTTATTAAGACCTCAACCATGGCAACTCAGCCCATTGACATCTCAACTGAGAATGTCAATGAGCAGAGGAAATCCAGCAGCCAAGAACCTGAAGCTGGTGGTGAGAGAGAGGACTTTGGTCCAATCATCTCATCCCCCAATGATTCTTCTGATGAAGAAGAGGGAATCTAGACTAAAGGTGCAAAACTGTCAAAAACATGCTCCTATTTAGTCTCTAAGGTTAGTCACCTTGAATCTCAGGTGACTACCCTTCAAAACAGGGTCAATGATCAGCAACTTGAGATATCTTATCTCAAGGAAAAACTAGCTGGGAGACCTTTAAGAAGAGTTCAACCAGGAACACAAGAACCTGTGAATGTGGTTGACCTAACCTCTAGCTCACCTATGCAAGAGGGTGATGCTACCAAAAAGGGGGAGAAAGTCATTACAGACACAGAACCTGGGAGTTCTTCAGAGAGTATGAACATTGAGGACTCACCATCCTCACTTGCAATTGTGCATACTCAGCAACTTCCTCAAGTTCACATTAATGTGGACTCTATAGACTCTCTATCATCAGGAGTCTCTTTGAGGAAGTATACCAAGGGCTATGTCATCCCCACCTCAAGGAACTTCAAACTACATTATTGGGTGGAGGTATGATGCTGATAGAAGAGCCCTTATTCTTCACAGAGTTCAAGGGCAACAAGAAGTATTTGATTTTCAACCTTGAACTACTATGAAGGTCTTGATCTGGTCAACATGCCACTTGTCAATCCAAGCAAATCAAGACAAGCTGACAGGTTGGCACTCAGATTCAAGACAGAATTACTGAGAGTTCAGCCTAAGAAGGAGACAAAGGCAATCAGGTAATGTCCATTGGTCAACTGGATGCTGAGGCAGACCCTGAGATTAGCTTCAAAGGGAAAACCTTGGCTGAAGGCCCAGTGATAGAGCCTGAGAGCCCTGTCACATCAACAACTGCTTCAGAAATTCATTCCCTCAGTGAAACACCTGCTGGTGAAGGTGTCTCACAACCTCTCTCTGGCCAGAGCATGGATGCTACACCAAACAATGAAGGCCAAACCTCTATCCACCCTGAGTCACAAAGGTCTGTGGGTGACAAAGGGAAAAGGATTTTGACTCCTGAGGAAATTGAGGAGGAGGAGAGAGAGAGGAAGAGGAAGCTAAGGGGAGAAAGTTCCTCTGGGTCTTCAGGTTTTATGCAAGCTGCAATCAGGGCTGCCCCCAGACCAAATACTCAAGATGATGAGTTGAGGGCAGTCAGGATTACTTACCTGCAGACCAGGAACTATGACATAGATGATATTATTATCTCCCCTTAGAGCAACTAAATGAACTGGCTGACATGGAAGTGTCAAGAGAGATGAAAGAAAAAGAGGATGCAAGGTTACTTCTCCAATTCAAAGAGGAGAAGAGACAAAAAAGACTCTACAAGCATGCTCCTACTCTCTCCCCAGTTCAAGAAAGTCCTGTGCAAGAGACTATGGCTTCAACACAAAAACCTCAGGTAGACAAAGAAACAGACAGACAAAACATGATCAACTACCTGAGTGCCACAGGTCTCTACCAGGCATCTGCACTTCTTCCCTTGTCCTTTGAGTACATTGAGTTTGAGTATCTCAAACAGCTTGAACTTCAAGTGCTCAAAGAACAAAAAGCTACAAAGAGAAAGATGAGGGAAGAGGCTGCAAAGTCAAGAGCCATCATCCAAAGAGTATGAAGAAGTCTGCTGACAGACAAAGGATGATGAGCTTCTTGAAGCTGTATGGATTCTCCGGAAGGAGACTTGGCCCTATGTCTCTATCCACAATGGATGAGCATATCAGGGTAATCAAGCAGAAGATCAAGAGTGGAGAGCTGATTGACTTACACTCTCTTCCAAGTCAAGTCCCACCTGAAGTGGAGGTTAAGGTTGAACAACCTGAGACAACACAACCCGGACCTCCTGCTGAGCCTCAGCAAGCTTCATCTTCTGATCCACAGCAGGGTCAAACTCCCTCTTCTTCTGAACCTGTGAGGGAGGAACACCCAACTGAGAAAGACAAGGATGATCAACAAGGTGCTGCAGACCAGTCTTCTCAGTTAAAGTCCTCTAAGAGGAAGAAGAGGATGGCTTCTAAACCAAAGTCTAAGAAGAAGAAGCCTAAATCATCTACCTCTACACCTCAGGCTGAGTCAGATCAACCTGAGGAAGTGCATGAAGAGGCAGCCCAATCAACTCCAATACAAGTGGCTCCTCTTGCAGCTGAGACACCCATCTTATCCTGGACCTTCTCTACTAATCCAGAAAGATGGCATGTAATCAGAGATCAAGGTGTTGAGAATGTCTATACATGGCAAGACATAATCAACTTACCTCTGCATGATCTCTTTGAGATGAGAAGATACTATGAGAGTCTGAATGATCCTGACCATCTAATGAAGAAGGGTATGGTCATCATTGTGCTGAAGACTACAAACATCTGAAGATCTTCTAAATGTTTTGGTAGCATCAGCCTAGGGGGAGTTTGTAAGGATTCCTATAAGTCTGATGCAACCAAAACATCCAAAGTCTCTCTGCAAGCAATGCACTAAAGAACTGAAGTAGAATTGCTTCGGAAGTTTTACACCATGCACTAGAAATATTCTAAGTGTAAAATCTTCCGAAGCCAAAAGTGAAGTCTTCCGAAGCTTCAGAGACAAAGTCTTCCGAAGCCAAATAGTGAAGACAGATTTCTTCCGAAGACTTTTAGAGATATGCCTTTATCTGATGTACTTTACCATAAAGCTGGACCACCTTTCCGCTGCAACTCTGTAAAGTCACCAACTTACATGAGTTGGTGAAAGGTCCATGCTTTTGGTAACTGTACATTGAGGTCTTGAGTCCATGCTTTCTACTTTATGTACTTTTATCCTTTTTGTAATATATTAGGATGTGAGCTATGGCATGTCATAGTCACAAGTCAAAAGGCAGATATGCCTTTTGATCTACAATTGATTTTGTTTGTGTCTAGTCAATTGTATCCAGCTGGCTTTCAAAGTATAGCCGGCTGTAGGTTGTAGTATAAGTATTCCATGTTCTAGTATCTTTCTTATGCTTTGTAACACTTGTAATAGAACTTGAGAAAGCAATATACTGCATCCTTGAAACTCAATCTCTTGTGTTCTCTTGTTCTGTCTCTTACTCATTACTTGTGTTCTTAGTATCATTCTTGTGGTTAATCCAGTTTACTGTTTGATTAAGTTTGGTTAATCTCCTCTTTGTGTTGTTGTGTTGTAATTGACCACCCTTCACCGGTCCTGCACGATTGTTATAGTTTAATCGAAAGTATACTTTCGATTGCAAAGAAGACTTAGCTAAAATACAAACACAAGCTTAATACAAAAAGGCCATGACACTACAAAGGCCAAATTTGTAAACCAAAATTGAAACCTTAAACTCCGTCCCTTCAGTTCTTCACTGGTTTGATAAGCGGTTTAGTGATTTTGCTTAAGAACCGTAAACATGAGTTCAAACACATATATTGTAATATTGGTTATATGCATGCATGTTGTGTGGCGTTTCTTTCACACACACGCATATGTTTAAAACACAAATATATCACATAAACACACATATATCACACGTATATACATCTCTCTCTTTCACACACAAGAGTACATTCATATAGTACATATAGTATAGTAAATACACACAATACGTACACACGCATACATAATCTAAATGAAGATCAAAACTATTTACATGTTGGAGTATATGATAATCACAAATCGTTTCGATGAAGATCGAATATGAATGTCGCAATGAAGATGATGATTGAAGAATTAAATTCCTTCTGAAATTTTCTAGGTAATCTCCAATATTCCAAACAGTTTTGACGGTCTCACTGTTTTATGTGACTTGGAATCGAAACCACTCCGAAACTAGAATTTTCTTATTTGAAAAACCGATAACTGAATGGGTAAACTACTTCGCAGTTTTAGCAGGTCGACACTAGCAACTTACACGTTTCTTACAGTCACGGGCCTAACCCGTTAATTACTCACTCTTACATCATACATATATTATACATATGCACACGTAATGTCAAACCATAAAGCTTATAGAAAATTTTAGGCCATGTTTGGGATTGCTTATTTACACCTCCTTTTGACTTTTTAAAAGGAGTTTTGAGAAGTTAGAATTTTTAACTTCTCATAAACTCTTTCTCCTTCTCACATCTTCATCTCTATCCAAACACATTTTTATCTTATTTCAACTTATCTTAATTAATCAATCAATCATATGCAATCCAGCAGCAAAGGGATTCTCTCTCTCGACACAATCCATTGAAAGTGGTTTCCAACTCCAAAAGCAAAACCCTAAACCCCTTCAATCCTCAAGCAAAGAATCATTGATGTTTAATTATTATTTCATGATGCATAATGATCAACAACACACCTTCGTCTTCTAATCATCGAATGGTATTCCAATCACTCCATCATCACCAGCAGCTTTTGCTCTGCTATTAATTTAAGGGATATGCGAATTCTGACTGAAGATAAGGTTGATTCCGCAGAAATTGCATACAATCACGATGATTTCGATGCTAATCGTAATAAGTTCACGTTTAAGATAAATGGATCACGACCATCTACTCCTTCATCTTCACCTCTAAGATCTGTTTCTCCATTGTTGCTCATCGAAACCCTATCTCGCAAGAGCTTTTCGTATGGGAAACTACCTTTAGAACCTATCAGACTTACAGTTCTTAAATTAGATGGAACTTCATTCGGTAATCATTTCTCTCTTTGCAAATCAGTTTTTGTTTGATTGTTGATTCCAAATGTTATGTTGATCGGATGGTATCATAGTTCATGATCATTGTTTTAAGTTTTATTTATTGGAAATTGATTGAATATTTGGTGATTTTGTGTTACAGATATAACTGTTGCTAAAAACCCTACGGTGGCACAGCTCAAACAGGCTGTGGAGGATGCTTTTAATCATTTGCCTAAACATGGAGTGGGCAAGGTTTCTTGGTGTGTGCAAATACCCTTTCTAAATATGTACTTTGTTCTGTAGGTGATAAATTGTGCACCTTTTAGGTATTTTTGATTCGATATTCACAGGTTAAAGTTTAGTTTAAACGGTTTTTGCAACACGTTTAGCTAACCCGGCTGACCCATTTATATTTATAAATTCTCTTTGAAATGTGTTTGTTTTTTGTCATGTCTTAGATTGAACGTGTATTTATGTCAAGATCTAAGAGAGAAACTCATAAAAGAGAAATGGCGTCAGGGTTTTATTCTTAAACGTAATTGATATACAGATTTGTGCATTTCTGGATGTAAATTTGCAATTTTGGAATGCAAAACAAATTAATATGTTTGGTTAAATGTGTCACGTTTGCCCGTATTAGTGTTATGTTCGTGTTCATTTGTCTACATTTTTACGTTTGTGTCGGGTTGACCTGCCACCCTCATGGACACAACCCATTTAGCATGTTTGGTATTTTAGAGTGCTTTGATTATTAAGTTTTATCCTAGATTATTAAATTTTAATCATATATGCAGGTCACATGTTTGGGCACAGTTCTGCTTATGTTTCGATGGTCAGAAGCTTCTCGATGAGCAAGATTGTGTTCGTATTCAGGGGTTGAAGGACGGTGATCAGGTTTGACTATTCATCTTAGCACCCCCTGCCATATTGATATGTTTGGATGAAAAGTTTGTTCTATATGTCATATATTTAATGTTTTTGTTCATTATGGCACATTGCCACCTATATAGATCAAAGCTACATACATATGTTTAATCCTCAAGTGAAAATGTGTGCTGTTCAAGTGCAGCTTCAGTTTGTCCGACATACATCTATTAGTTACAATCTTGTAAAGGAAAGACCTGAAAAGCGTGATTACGATCTGCAACAATCTAAGCTGTAAGTTATCTATCTTTTATATTTGTTTTTGCATAATTATATTAGCAAAAGAACTGAAATGACACATTAGTTATAAGATGAAGATGAACATGTGAGTTTAAGATCACTCCACTAAGTACACATGTTCAACTTGAATATCAATATGATATTGCACTGTTATGCTGATCTGGCACCTGAAATTGACACCAGTCAGAAGAGGAGCACCTAGGGGTGAGAGAAGTCTTGTGCCCTGTCAGTGTCATTGTAAATGTATTAAGCCATTCATGGTCAGTCGGAGAAGTTGAATGTTTCTATGAATGGATTGACTAAAATCGGCTCTTTTGGAGCTTATGATGCAAATATTGTTGAATTTTGACAGGACACCAAGCAAACAAGAAGTACACACACAGAAACAGGTGCAGGAAAAGGAAGTGGAGCAAGCTAATACAAACCAGCATAACAAGGAAAACAAAAATGAAAATGAAGATGATAGCAGTGATGACATGGACCCTGTTAATATCACATGTCAATGCAGCTGGGGTCACCTGTGGAAACGATTGTTCTCCAAAAAACGACACAATACAAACTACGCTGAGCTTGCTACTTCATGAAAGGGTGTTGTGTGCAATAATGAGGTGACTTGGCTTGCATGGTTTGGCTTGAAAAAGCATCTCGTTCCTTTTATTTCTCGGATACGCTAGCTGTGGTTGGCTAGAGAAATCAAAGGGTTGGGATTTAATATGGATAAGAAGATGTGAGCCAACCAGCACCCGCATTGACATAGTTGACTAAAACGATTTGGTTTATGGTTCTTGTGCTTTTAGAAAACTGCAGTTTGGTATATATATTCTTTTGCTTTATGTTGTATTTTGTAAACAACAAACACCTCATTAGTTTTCTGTCACCCGGATGAATATGAAAACTTGTTATCTATGCATTGCTACGGTCTTGAGTAAATTTGGAGATAATTTCTATTATTTTACGATTATATATATACTAATTATCAACTTTAATATGCTACTAATTATCAACTTTAATATGCATTAAAAGTTGTACTATGTGCTTTATTGGTTGTACATCTTTTGTTTTACTTTTTAATCTTTAACGTTTTTATTTTAACCTAATACTTTACATTTTTAACAATTTAGTCTCAACATTTTTTCACTTTCAACTTTGTTTTGCAATGCTTTTCATATTTTACACATTTTCCGTTTTACGTTTCGGTCTAAATTTTACGAGTTAGCACACCGCAATGTGCGTGTGTGGTTCACCGTTTTTACGCTTATTTTCTTTTCACCATTTAACCGGTCTGTCACTACATTTTGTTCCTAGATTGACTTATTGTTTTATATGTTTTACATTTCGCCTGCGTGATTCAACGTTTTTACGTCTACTTTTTGTTCGGTTTTATTTTTTGCATTTTTTTAGTTTTTTATACAAGCTTTTTCGGTGTTGGTTGTCACTGGCGTGATGTGCCATTGGTGCTATTTGGTACGGTTTTATGCCTCCCACTACAACGCGATGGGCTTAATACTAGTTCTTGAAGTAAAAATCAAAATACTGTATCATGTTATCATCAATTTATATATGTATCACTTTGGCATACGAAAAAAAAATTCACAACTGAAGACATCTTAACCGAAATATATGATCCAAGGGCTAATATAAATTCCCTAAGTGCCTAAAATTTATTTAAGAACTTTCTTTTAAGTATACACCAAACCATTCAGTGAGGGTTTTTAAGCATCACGTTTACGTTCCATTATCATTTCTGTACAACACACTTTGTAAGCCTTAAATTGACAATAAACACAATAATGCTTCCTTAATAAACGAAAACTTTTTCTGGTTTAGAGAACGGTATAGGACAAGATCAGAATGATTCTGTTTGATCCAATTACTCACGCACATCCACATCAAGCTATCGTCAAACATCATTTTCAAACAAGTTATGATGCATTTTACCGTATATAAAGTGTTTACATGAGCACCCATATGTGAACCTTAAATCGATCTTATAATTAAGAGCTGAAGTTCTCACACTAGTATAACTAATAAACAATCTAGCCTTCTAAGGGTATGTTAATGCAAAACAAATCACCACTTTACACTTCATAAATCAAAATTAAATTCTCTGTAAATATGGTACCCAAACTCATCAAGCCTGAAAAATGCAAAAACTTACTCTGAGGTCTCAACTGAATTGGGAACCTTTTCAAGGCAGCAGCGGCTTAATCAATGTATCAAAGGCATGTTTGGATGTTAAGGTATTCACTTCCCGAAGAGTTTAAAATAGGCGTACAAACCCGATCCAACAAATCCAAGAATTTGCCCAACAACATTCAACTGCAAAGTTGGGTGTCAAAAATAATGATATGCTTGAAAAAGATTTAAAAGCTTGAATTTTTTAAGCTTGAATTAAATTATTTGTAAAGAAATGTAGAACGATATACTCACAATATCAAATGGCAGCCCACCAAAGAACATCCAGCCTAACGCGATGGTAAAAATATCCTACACAAGTATGATATACAAAGTATTACTAAATCCATCCAAGTGAAAGTAATTTTTTGTTAGAACTTTTGAATTAAACTTTCCCAGTACACATTTTTTTACTTTTTTATCGAATCATACATGTGAAAGTAGTCAAATGGGTATAATGTTAATCTTTCAGCTTTAAAATGGATGTTTCTTCAATTCCTATAATAGTTATTCTACATCTATTCAAAAATAAATATGGAACAAACCTTTAAATTACCACAGATGGTCTGGGTGACTGCTGAATTAAGAGTTGTGTTTAAGAAGATAGAGTAGTTCAAGAGAAAAGCAAGCATACAGGACAGAAGCAGCACAACCTGGGAATTAAAATTCAAAAAGAAAAAAGTAGATAATCAACAAATTATATAACAACACCACAATCTTATCTTGCAAATATAAAAATGCTACTAGTGTTAAAAATGGAATAGATTAGAAGTAAAAGATAGCAGTTTTAAGTCATTTAATGAGGTCTCAAGGGCATGCAATAACAATAGGAAAACTCGATGAAGCCCAACTTTACCAAAAATCCTGGAGCAAAAAGATACGGGAAGTTCATAGTCATCCGCAGGTCACCCCGTATGAACGTCCAAAATAGCAGGACCGGTGCACACAGAATACCTACATATGAAATAGGAGCATGGTTACTAATATGAGTTTTATTTAAGCATGTGATCATGATGTTTGAATTCTGTTAACTCACCATTGCACCACATAAGACCAAAGCTGTTGAGTCCACTGGATTTTCCTAAGAAAAAAGAAACATGTATTTTGAAAAAAAAATCACATGAAGATGCTCAATGAATATTAATAAAAAAAAACACATGAAGATGCTCAATGATTATTACTAAAAAGCAGGATTACCAATACGAGATATTGTTGCAAGATATATCGCTGTGGTGATATTTGATAAGAATACAATAGAGTAGCCATAAGCATCAAACGACAAGTCTCGTGAACCAGCAACAAAAGCACCAAATACAAT